>ML804076.1:154002-173633 GCA_009831015.1 Picea engelmannii
CCCCCCCCCTCTAAGTGTGGTAGGTGTGTCCAACAATTGGTTTCAAATCCGGCCTTCACTACAAGTCTTAAAAAGCTTGAAGGATATCCATAGACACACAAATGGATGATTAAGTTACAATCCTTGATGAGGAAAACTATTCCACTTGGAGAATAGAGATGAGATTATATTTGAATACAATGAGAGCAACTATTTGGAAGGAAACCATCGGTGCATATGTTTCATTGAAGAACAAGTCAATGTTTGTAGCTCAAAGGGAAGGAAAGAAGAATGATTCATTGGCTCTCAAGACCATTCTTAGTGGAATATCATGCCCTATCAAAGAGAGCATGGGACAATGCACTTCTGCCAACGATCTATGGCTAAAGCTAGAGGAGACATATGAACGAAAGAATCATCAAAAACTCTTGAATGTATTGTTTCTAAATGTGATTTTGAAAACATTTAAAGTGAAGATAAATAATTGGGTAATGATAGCACAAAGGAAGATCTTGAAGACATTTCAAATGAAGGAAAAAAATCATGTGATGGTGTTGGAAAGAAGGAAGATATTGAAGGTAAAGAATCTCCCAAGACTCTTGATTGCAATAATTCAAAGTGTGATGATGTTGAATTTTTCTCAAGTGAAGAAGTTGATCTAGAAACAGTTTGTGTAAAGTTTGATGATAGTTATCCCATGGAAAGAATAGATGAAAATCTATTATAAATTCAAAAGGAAATTGAAAATGGTTTATACATGTATAGGAGTGATCATTTTTATACACACTATAACTATCTTTCAGATAACACTAAGAAGTTTCTTAGGAGGATTCAAAGGCACATATTGAAGTTAAAGGGAATGATCAAAGAACAAAAAGAGATCTCTAAATTAGAATAAAAGGAAGAAGATATCACAAGACTAAAGAATGGAAAAGAAGACATGAATATAGATGATGAGATTATAAAAAGTTTTGAAACCAGTATTCATCTCAAGACCCAAATTGAAGAAGACAAAAGAATAGAGGAACTATTGAATATTCAAATCAATGAAAAGGAAGAGTCATGTTGTAAGCTAGAAGATGAAATTGTTGACCTTAGAAAGAAGGTAGAGAAGTAAAACAAATTCTTGAATAGCTCAAGAATCTTGGATGAGATTTTGGAAAGTTAAAGGCCACCATGTGATAAATCAGGTCTTGGATACAAAGGAGAAGATACACATGTTGAAGCAAGCACCTCAAAGAAGCATGAGGTAAGTCCATCAAAGAAGGAAAACAATGTTGCAAAACAACCATCTACACAAGACAAAGAAGATTTCAAAAGAACAAAGAAAGGAAGGCATCAAGAAGCCACTTTTGGGACACCAAAGAAAAGTTATGAAAGTATTTTTCATGGGCATTGTTATTCATGTAATGGATATGGTCACAAAGCTTTTGAATCTAGATCTTATGAAAGGAGATATAATGGAAGATTATATAACACCACAAGGTGTTGGATATGTGATAAAGTAGGACATATTTTTGTTCACTATAACTCTATGAGATGCTACAGTTGTAGTGGATTTGGCCACAAATCCCAGGAGTGCTGGAACACAAGACGAAATTCCATGATGAGGACTTCACATAGCATGGCTAGAATAAGGAATGAAGTAAGAAAGGGATATATATTTGAAAATATGGATGCTCAAGGCTTAAGTTCTAAGGAGAAGGGTCATCTACAAAAGTGGGTGAAGAAGATAGAGTAGCCAGAATGAAAGACTGAAGAGAAGTACAAAAGTGTCATCTACTGAGGCACACGTGGGTGACAATGGTGACAGTTGCATGCATATGCGTGCTGACCTTGAATAGGTCATGTACACACGTTCTCTGTTGCGCAGTAGGCCACACATATGTTGTAAAGCCTTGGGAAAAAGTCAATGCACATGGCTTGGAGTTTGATGTGATGGTATAACTCTGTATTGCAGGGTCTGGCAATGTTTATTGCAGGTTCTGACACTGTTTGCTGCAAGTTTTCATGGTGAGATCACACAATGGTATAATAAAAGTAAATATTGGGTGCATGGCACTAACCCAAGAGTATGTATTGATGTTGATCTGTTGGGATTAATCATTTTGTGATGTTGATGGTGGTGTACATGGCTGGTATATCTTATGATGTATTATTGGAAGCATATGTTGATATCATGGTGCAAGCATTTTTCATATGGATTGGGATACATGTTGAGACATATGGTTGGTGAGTTGATGAGGTGATCATGTTGTACATCATTATTGATCTATAGTTGATGCATGATTGGCACTTTTCTAGTACATTGGAAGAGGCACCTACTAGCAGTTTGATTGGCACATGTTTTATGGAGGATTTGGCATACATATATGGGATTCATCATTTTGTGGTATTAGTGCATGGTAATGTACATGTTTGGTACACTCATAGATGGAATATGTTTGATGATACTACACCATTAGTACTACTTGATTAACACAACAATTGGCATTTGTTTGAGACACATGATTGTGGCACTTGGTTCATGATGGAGACATATCACGAGTGACATGATACATTGTTTGGCATGTTGGTGTATGCACATGGTTGGCATATTGGTAGATGCACATGTTGGCATGTTGATAAAGGCATATGATTGATACATTCCATGGATGATATGTTTTGGCACATTGCATGATGTTGATGTACATGGTTGATGTACATAGGTATTGTGCATGATGAGCACACATTTTGTACATGATGTACTTGGTTTAGATTTTGCTCATGATTCTTTATTTCATTGTTGACATATCTTTTTCTTCATGATGCTTGGTATGGCATGAGTTTGATGCATGAACATGTCCAAGAATCATTATATGGTAGCACAATGTTCATCTTGTATAAAAGATAAAAGAGACATACCCATTGGGGGATTCATTCTTCTTCCCATGATTCTAGGAGGAGATATTTATTAGATGCATACCTAGAAAAGAGCCCTATACTTGAAGAAAGAGCACATGAGCATAATTTCAGGGGGAGCAATGGTCACAGGGGGAGTATGTTCGATGTATCTTCAGCATTACATCAGAGTGATATCACTTTTTCAAAAGGGGAGAGATTATTCAGAGTAATATCAAAGGGAATCATACAGGGGGAGTATCCCGAAGGAGAGTTCAAGCAAGGGGAGCAGCCCCAAGATGAGAATGGCCATTTTCCATTGATGTCAAATGGGGAGAGTTAATCACATTGATGTGATTGATGTTTATTGATGGGGAGATAGTCACATTGACTATTGATGTAGATCATGCCTTATCTACATGCTGACATCAATAATTGGTAATTGGTGTTGACATCAATGTTGGTATTGCCATCAATGCCAAAGGGGGAGATTGTTGGATCATGTTGTCATTGATGCCAATGGTTTGATTGATTGATGTCATTGATTAATGTCAAAAGATTGATTGATTGATGATTGATGTAATATAATATGTATTTTCCTTGACGAGAATGCATAGATGAAGATGGATCAATGAGTTTTCATTGATATGATGAAGATGGATCAATGAGTTTTCATTGATACATGATGAAGATGGATCGATGTGGTTTCATTGGTATATGATGCATTGTTGGAAAAATGTATAAATGACTCATTATTGTTTTATCATGATTAATAAGGTGCATAAATGTATGAACTCCAAAGTGGTCCCCTTATGGTGAAAGCCCTCACGGGAAGACGCTTTGCAGATTGAGTTATCCTAGAAGAATGGTTAGAGGACCCATGCTCTCATTATTGTCTTATCATGATTTATAAGTTTCACAAATGGATGAACTCCAAAGTGGTCCCCTTATGGTGAAATCCCTCACGGGAAGACTCTTTGCGGATTGAGTTATCCTAGAAGAATGCTTGGAGGACCCATGCTTGTATGTGTAATAATGAGATGAAGATCAAGGAAATTTTTGGTGAAACTATCCTAGATGTATAGTTCTTGTCATGCCATTTCCGGTGGTATGTAGAACGTCACATAACTCCTCATGGTTAGAGAGATATGGCCATGAGAAGTTGGAGACCCTAGGTTTGAGTAATGGACCCAAGTTTGTTTGATGGGTAATGGTATGCGTTATGATAATTTTTAGACAATACTATTCTATATGAATAGTACATGTCATTCCATTTCTGGCAGTATGTGGAAAACCACATAACTCCTCACGGTTTGAGAGTTATGGCCTTACAAAGTTGGAGGACCCTCACATGTCTTCTAAAGCCCCAAAAGGTCAAAGTAGTCAATGTGGTTTAAGGGATTTTAAAAGGTAAATAATAAAGTGAATTGATGAGTGTACTATAATTCAAAGTGAATAAAAACAAATTATTTAAATAATAAATTTAATGGAGAAATTAGAAGTGGGTTAACCCTAAACTAAAGAAAGTGGGGCCAAGTTACCTAGAAGATGTTTTTAAGGAAGCTACTTGGAAAGTATAAATAAGAGGCAAGGCTCTCTCATTTTTATAAAACTTGAGAATATTGAATATCTATATGTGTATAAGGTAAAAAAGGATATATAAGTTCAAATTCTGAGGAAAGGTGAATAAAAGAAGACTGAAATGCAAGGAAGGATAAATTCTTTTGATGGTGCTTTCTAAGGTATGTTATTTACAGGTCATCTCACCATTTTCTCTATAAATATTTTTCTATAATGATTAAGACCATGAAATTTCTATTCCATTGAGGAAAAATACCCAAGTATCTGTGGTAAAAAATTCATCTTGTGGCGCATTGTATTTTGGGAGTTACACTTAGTGGAAAGTATGATTTGTGGCTAGTCCTAAAACTAGTCAAAAACAGGTGTTTCGGGTAAAAACGTCATAACTTCTTCATAACAGATACAAATTTAGTGATACCAAATTTGTTGGTTAGGGTATAGGATTTAGTATGTTGTGAAATATTTTTATATCAATTCAATTAATATTGTGTGCGGTCCACTCTCTACAAGGTCGCTCTCTAGAATAAGACATAATTCAGCAAGGTATGCCATTTTTGTTATAATGCCTTTTCTAAGAGGTTCAAAATAGTGCCACCTAGAGGAATTGCATAAAACACACTGAAGAACATTGTGTATACATTTCATATCTTTATTCATTACAGGTACAAAGTTGTGATTATTTCAAATTGGGGTTGTTGAATAATCCAAAACTAGTCATGGTTGAGACAAGCAGTTGATGAGTTGGCACATACATGAGGTGTATAGTTGATTATGTTGGTACATATTGATGAGTCATTGTTGATGATTATTTGACACATGATTTGTATATACTTGGTACATGGTTGGATGCACTTGTTTATGGTACATGTTGATTACAGGTTGTTTTGCACAGGTTGCTGCATGGTTGATGCACTTATTTATGTTGATAGATTGATATATGTTGAGGATTATTGCCTCATCTCAGTTGGTGCTGAGAATGTAAGTTGAGTCTTTCATATAGAGATGATGATCTTGTAGAATTTTACTCTATTCAGTTGTTGCTGAAAAACCCCTGGATTGAAGTCCATAATAAAAAGAACAATTGTACATACATCCTATGTTCTTTGTGTTCCTTGTGGAGATGATTTTTTAATGATATGTTGCTAATATATGTTGCTGATATGTATTCACATCTAACTTATTATAAATGACAACAATGATTAATGAGCAAATGTTGAATGTTAACTAAGGAGTTTGTGTGTAAGAGGGATGTTTTGGGAAAAGGATCCCCACACTCATTCACCCCCCCCCCCTCTAAGTGTGGTAGGTGTGTCCAACAAAAGTCACAATCTAACATAAACATTAAGAACATTTCAATGTGACATCACCTTTGAGGAACATTGTAATCTTACATAACCCTTGAGGAACATAATAATTTGACATAATACTTGATGGACACGCCAATGCGACACATACATTAAGGAAAATAGAAATTCAACATAAGTCAACGAATATGAACATTGAAATGTGACATTATCATGCTAAGCCATGGTTAAACATAATCAATATTTTCAGCCATAGTCAACCATGGGTAACAATAATCAACATGCTCAACCATACTCAACCAAAGTGAACCATAATGAGCCATGGCTAGGTAAAGACAACCATGTGGTTAACATACAATATAATCGTAATAAAACATGGTCAACCATAGTCATTGTAGTTAATTATAGTCAACTTGGTAAACCATAGTTAACCACAAAGAAACATGGACCACCAAATTCAACCATGGCCAACCTAAGTCAATGAAACCCAAGCATAGTCAAACATGTTGAAACATGTCAAGTCACTTTCAACTAATTTTAATCATAGGGTGAGTGCAAGCTAATGGTGGTCTCTCATGACGCGTTAGTGGGAATGAAAACCTGGAAGAAAAATAATCTGTGAACTTGGAGGTATTATTAAAGGTACTTTTATAGTTAATTTGAATATGGTGTAATACAATGAAACATAGGAAATTTAATTAGCTTTTCGAATATACAATTTTTATTCATAGAAATTGTGAATAACTATGTCAAATTTGATTGTTTCTAGCTGTGGTATCTTATTTTTCCAACAAAATATAAGGTATATATTTTGTTCATGCATGTGCTTAGTACCTTAACAATGGAATTTAATTCCAAATTTTTTTATTCTTGTAGAGAACATGTTGTTCTAGTGCGGTGTATTTTTTGAAAATTTATAATATTAACTTAATTTGTTTTTTAAATTATCAAAGTCAACATATCCCTGAAATTACAACGTCTTTTGTTCGTGTAGGATAAGAGGGTCTTAACATGATCAAAATGTTAGAAAAACAAGATTGCAGAGAAATAAAATAAGACAAATGTGGAAATAAAACACAAAATATACACAATACAATAGAGACACAGATATACGTAGTTCACACAGTGTCAGCTACATCCACTAGAGATATTTTTAGGTCATTCCTTTTTATTATCCAACAAAATGAAGGGATACAAACTATAGCACACCCACTGCAACTTCCTCTTCTTTCTCTCACAATATCCTCTCTCAGAATACAATATTTGCAATAATACATGGCCACAATACAATTCCTTCATTAAAGAGGGTTTCCTTATAGGAAAAAAAACCCTAACATGATTTCTATTTCTAGATATGCAACCTTATAATGAGAAATCTAGATTTACTATAAAATTACAATATACATTGTTGCCCCTTGACCAAGTTTTGAGAGTTTCTTGGTCATGTTGACCTAGTTTGGGAATTCAATAGCCTTTCGAAGGAGGAGCGCAAGACGAAGCAGAGATCACAGGATCTCGACCCCATTTTGGGCTTATTTTTTGGTTTTTGGGAATATGTAACGAGAAAGGGATGTCGGCCCATGGGTTTACCCATGTTTAGGCCTATTTTGTATATATAAATAGATGCCTAGGCTAGGGAGAGAAAGGGGAAGATGAATGAAAGTCTATGTTCTATATCTAAGTGATGTGAATGTATGCTAAGTGCAAGTAGGTTTTTTTTATGCTTTGTGCATGATTGTAAGAGACTTGCAGAGCTAAGTGCAAGTAGTTGTGATAGATTGTGAAAGGATTAGTGCTGTAATGTGAGGAAGGAGGATCTAGCGAGTTGTGCAGATATTCTGTCCTATGCGGGGTAAGGGTTTGAGGCTCTGTATCATAACAGATTGACTGAAGGCAATAAAGAAGAAGAGTTGGTGGATGTAGTCCCAGGAGAGTGGTGAACCACGTAAACAATGTGTTATCTTGCTTGGTGCTTGTCTGAATGTGTTTATGTCTTCTTTGTTTAGTGCTTTGAGATGATTAGATAGATCTTTTTATGCTCAGAGCTAATGATGTATAGAATGTTAGATCTAATGTACATGAATATGCTCAGTGCTTGATCGGTTACATCTAACCTATTTACTTATGCTAAGTGCTTGTATATGGTAGATTAGTGTGGATACTGTGAGGCTCTGTTTTATCAGTGAAGTAGATAATGATTGCATGTTAAGGAGCTAAAGGTGATAAATGATTTATTAAGTAATACAATCACAGATCTATTTCCCAGCTAAGGTTACAAACACTTGAGTCCTGCAACCACCCCTGCCACTACCTTTCCTAAGACTTCATTTGCTTCACAGGTGTTGCCAAAAGGGTTAGTAGTTAGGGTTTTGTTTGTGTTTTGTTGTAGCGTTGAACCCTGTTTGCCAACAAATGGTTCCATTTCTGGGACCAAAACTGTAATTGTTGGGAACTAAGGAAGAAGAAACTTTGTGCAAATATTCGATCTAAAAGTGTGAAAGATCTATGCGTAGATCTGTTTCCCTAGTGTGCAACATTTTACTTGAACTTTGAAGCCCTATGATAAAGGGAGAAGGAAAGATTTGAAGGAAAGAAACCCGATCTGAAGAAAGGAGGTTGGATGTAAAGAAAAGAAGCAATATCTGAAAGCTTTTTGCTCTAAGAAAGGTAAAAGTGGAAACTTCTGACTAAAAGAGGTAAGATATACAAGCTCTGTGCTCTAATAAATGTAAGAATAGTTAAAAAGTCTTAGATCTGAAAGCTTGTGCTCTGTAAAAGTAAGATAAGTGGAAATTTTTGTTTCTAGAGTATGAATCTAGGTATGTTTGATGGATTCTGTCCTAGATTAAAAACTAGGGAACTAATAGATGAAAGAAGATTTGTTATGAATAGATATGATAAGAATCATGAAAGATATGTTATACCTATGCATAAAAAAAATGTTTGGACTAACAAATGGATGGAGGATCCTAGAAATAATTTGTTTCAGGTTATCTCATATGATCCTAGTGCACAGTACAGAAGAAGATGGGGATCATTTAAAAGGAAGAGAGGATTAACGCTCTGTTAAAGTTGCAGAAGGCCAGGACATCTTGCTAAGGAATGCCCCGATGGAAGACCTAGTTGTCTTTGTTGTAAAGCTCTAGACCATGAAGTATTGGATTTCCCTAGAATGATCGCTAAACTTGAAGGAATGAACCTGAATCAAGAGAACCCTAAGGAAGATCTAGAAAAGGTAGAACCCCAGAAAGAATCAGAGAAAGTATTAATACAGTTGAAAAAAACCATGAATGACCACCGACATGTCAGCTTATCAAAGATATTCAAAGAGAAAGAATGTATCGAAGCAAGAATAGGGGACTTTGACATTGACTATATTCTGGATGAGGAAACATATATGAATGTTATGCCAAAGAGAATTTGGGAAGCTATAGGAAGGCCTATTATGATCCCTTCACTAAGAGGAATAGGTTTATTCAAAGGAAAGCTAGTAAACCTGTGTGGAAGGATCGCTCTGATACCTATGACTATCAATGGAACTTTGACAGAAGAAGAATTTGATATTATTAAATTTTTTGAAGATATCGCCCCGTTTACCATGCTAATAGGAAAACCTTGGATTGATAGATATCAAGCCAGGTGAAAGGAAGAAGAAGAAGTTTTGGAACAAAAGAAGCAAGAGTTAAAAGACTTTATGACCAGAAGGATCGTGCACTTGATAGAACAACAAGATAGGAGATCGCAAATATTTAATACTAGAATCCTGGATGTCAAAGCTAAGAGAAAACTAGAGGATCCTCAGAAGATTGAATTACCTATCCCAGACATAGAAGAAGTATTATCCAGGAACCCTAGGAAAGAATTTCAACAGTGAGAAATAACTATGACCAAAGAAGAAAAGAATTAGAATGAGAAAATAATTACCGATACGAAGCTCACTGGAAAGAAGGCTAGAAAGTTAAGAAAGAAAAGGGCTAATAATGAAAGGTTACAGGAGGTCCTAGAGGAGACCTTGTAGAAAAAAAAATTGCAGAATTGGAGCTTCGTCGAGATATCAGAACAACGACACATGACACTTCGCCATGAAGCAATATAGTCATTGGGGCTAATATATCCATTTGACTTCCACTCTGAATGAACAGAAAAGAAATAAAGGTTCATAATATGACCGTTGGACCATGCCATAATGAATTGAACAAGAGTTGATGGAGGCTCATACCCGTTGCAAGCCAACCGTTGTCAATTTACCTATTTATCTCATTGTGCCATGCACCAAAAAAAGTTTTTCCAACTGAGAATTTGAGCCCGCAGACTAAGCCAAGTTTATACAATGATCATTGTTCTCTCTTTATATATGTCATTACCATGTCTGAGTTGTTCCCCGATCCTGTGAATTGTTTACCTTGAGTGTATATATCGGAAGTATTGAGCGCTGCAGAGAAATCCGCTGAGGAATTTTTAATCGACTTGATGATAGAGAGAGTCATGTCGAAGTGAGGGTTGTCTAGAGGTGTACAAGCATCATCGACAAGAGGACTACAGGCATCTCCTTCCACTGCTCGAGCCAGTCCATCTCGACCAGCTGATGAGAAATGAACGAAGCATAGAGATGATATCACGAATGCTAAGATGATTCTGAGCATTATACCTTCTTATCTACCACCTATGAGTGGCACCATCAATCGTGACAGTGTACCCCACAAATTTGAGTATTCTTTGATTATTATGTACCTTTCGAAAGAAGTGCACGTAGTTCATGCAGACCAGGATAAGCTCACCGCATTGAAGTTCAGTGACTTCAACCTCAGTTACAGGAAGGTTTGCAGTATGCTAGCCCCTCATAAATATCTAATGTGAACCAAAGGAAAGAACTCCAAGATTATCACTCAATCATGGACCCAGAACCTCGCACAGTCAACCCTACTTAATGTAATGAAGATTCCTCACTTTGGGAGGCATCAAGAAGTGAACGTGTGCATCAAGTTGTTGTTGTCCTGTTATCATGGAGGATACTTATGGTTGAACCTTCACATCATAGTGGATCCGACTTTGATCAATCGGATCACAGGGCTAAGCATGCAGGGCTCCGACCCATAGGATTTCTACCCCAGAAAGACTGCAGGTCGTGCTCTCGCCTAGAGAATAAAGGATACGTATGGATATGTAGATAAGGGAATGCGAGGATACAAGGTAGCCTCTATATAGAGTGGTGTAGTGTGCCATTACTGTCAGTTGATCACAGGCAATCTAGTTCGCAAGAACCGACCGACCCAAGTAACCGGATTTGTAGTCAACCTGGCAGGGAAGTGCACGAAGGGACTACATATGAATTAGGCCAAATACTTGGTGAAGCAACTAGAGCTAGACTACAAGGAATCACAATACCAAGGGTACAAGTTCCATTTTATCTGGCTGCTCATATTAATCACTTTCATCGCATGGGATATGCCAGTAGGTGCAACCTTCCTGGAGGTCGAGCCCTTTGAACCACTGACCGCGAAGTTTAGTGCACTATGGTATTCCAGTGACATGAACAAGCAGTGGAAATCAAATGTCATCTTCCACGCGTATTATAACCAGTTGAAGGTAGACATACAGGACACGCCTCACATAACCCCAAACACACTTCACAGATTTAGGCCATTGATGAAATTCAACGTGTACCACCACTTCATCTACATCACAGCGCACACTGATGAGCATCACCAACAACTATAACTATACGACAAGTTAACAGAGGATGACTTGGAGGAAATTACCATGGAATGGTCGATAGACCTCCTTGTTCCAGTGGACCCCACAGACATGTCTGATGTTGACAGACCCGAAATTGCGTCAGATACAGCCAGACCTAGCAAGATAAAGAAGACCAAAGAGGTCAACGATTTAGACAGTGAATCCATAAAGACCAGATATATATCATCTGAGTAAGGAGGTGATGGCACATAAATAGAACCAAAGAAAGGCAAGGTTACACCTCCAAGAAATGAGGAGGATCCCTCGAAGAAAAGGAAGGTTTCCCCTCCAAAACCTTCTTCAAGGAAGAAAAAGAAAGAAACTAGAACCAAATTCGAGACCACCCTCACCTCAAACGACCTTGAATTCATCATCACTTCACTAAATGATGCTTTGTTGGAGACAACAGAGAAGTAGGAAGCCAAGTAGGAGGAGGTATTTAGTCACATCAAGGCTAAGCTTCAAGAAGTGCAGCAGGCACTATAGTCCAGCCGCACAGTATCCACTATGCCCCTGACAGTTGGAACACCAAAACTAGGTGATGAGCTCACTCAATTACACTGGATTGTCGATACAGTCGAAGCTTGCCTTCGACGAGGTCAAGAATAAACAATGCAAGACAACCAGGTTTTGGCGCGAGCATAGGGAGATCTGCTAGAACAACACAACAATGCAAAATGAGAAAAACTTTCTCTCCAAGCAAAGTGGGATGAAGAGAAAGAAAATCTACAACAAAGCAAGGAACAGTTTCTCGTCGAGCAACTTGATGTTAAGGAAAGGGTCAACAGAGCACTTCTCTATGTGACAATTTTCGAAGTACAGACTGAAGAATGAGTTCCATAGTAGGTGTCACAACTTGAAGAGATAATCAAGAATCTCCAGCAGTGCATCGTAGATCTAGAGCTCCACTCTATACACAAAACCCCTTAAGACATAAGAGACCAGCGAGAAGAAACTGCTCACAACACAGTGGGAAGATTAAAATATCTTTCCTTGGAGTGAAAGAAACTAAGTAACCAGAGTGCCTGGACATATGAAAACCTTATAGAGAATCCATAATTAAAGGTGCTAGAGTCGTAGCTCCAGGAAGAAAAGAAACATGCAGATACACTACAGGCACAACTGAAGGCCATGTCAGCAGTAGATAGAATGAAGAAGTCTCATGAACAACGCACATCACAGCAACAAATTCATATGATTCAAAGCAAAGTGATGGAATTCACTCAATGACTTCAATTTATGCAAGACAAGGCATGTCTATTGTTTACAGAGGTCGAGAGACAAGGAGAAGAGCTAGACCAGGTCATCCAAACAACAAAACAATGCTTAGAAGTATCGGTTAATGACACAGTGATCTAGGAGTTCACCGAGCAAGAGGCCACAACAAAGAAGAAATTCGAAGAAGCTCGGGCCAAGCTCGAGGTGTTTGAGGCAAAGTTGGTCAGACCAAAGTGACTCGGGACGAGTCACATGTGATTGTTGGGGGCCTGTTGGCCCTTCACCATGTTTTGGGAGTTTCTTGGTTATGTTGACCTAGTTTGGGACTTCAAAAGCCTATCAAAGGAAAAGCACAAGATGAAGTGTAGATCATGGGATATCAACCCACTTTTGGGCCTCTTTTTGGGTTTTTGGGAATATTTAACAGGAAAGGGATGTCGACCCATGGGTTTACCCATGTTTAGGCCTACTTTGTATATATAAATAGATGCCTAGGCTAGGGAGAAAAAGGGGAAGACGAATGAAAGGCTAAGTGCTATATCTAAGTGATGTGAATGTATGATAAGTGCAAGTAGGGTTTTTGGATGCTTTGTGCATGATTGTAAGAGACTTGCAGAGATGAGTGCAAGTAGTTGTGACAGATTTTGAAAGGCTTAGTGTTGTAATGGGTGAAGAAGGATCTAACGAGCTGTGTAGATATTATATCTTGTGTGGAGTAAGGGTTTGAGTCTCTTTGTTGTACCAGATTGACTGAAGGCAATAAAGAAGAAGAGTCGGTGGACGTAGCCCCAGGAGACGGGTGAACCACATAAACACTATGTTATCTTGCTTGGTTCTTGTCTGAATGTATTTATGTCTTATTTGATTAGTGCTAAAGGTGCTAAATGATTTACTAAGTAATACAATCACAGATCCGTGTCCCAGCTAAGGTTGCATACACTTGAGTCCTGCAACCACCCCTGCCTCTACCTCAGGTGAGACTTCATATTCTTCACAGCTATTGCCGAAAGGGCCGGTAGTTAGGGATTTGTTGGTGCATTATTGTAGTGTTGAACCCTGGGTCTACACCTGTGCCAACATAAATTTACAATGAAAATTTTCCTTCGGGGGCTCACTTGTCCCTGGACCCTGCAGAGGGGAAAGACCCCCCTCCAACCCCCGCACGTGGAGGGGTGTATAGTATTTCAGGGTGTAAATTATTTATGGGGTGTAAACATGGTTGAAAACAAAGAATTTTGAATCAGGAAGATAATCAAGCTCCACAACCAACAATCTCCCACTTGGATATTGATCACAACAACTCCACTGTTGTTGTACCTGTTGGACTATACTCCACCTTGGACAAATAAAATTTCTCGTATTCACCTTCATGCTTGAATACCAACTGAAACTGATCATGAACTCAGTTTCTCCCTAGTTACTCCCTTTGTTAACATGTTGGTAGGATTCTGGCTAGTATGGATATTTTCCAACTTCAAATGTTCATCTTCCAAGACGAATCACATGAAATGGTACCTGAGTTGTATATTCTTAGTCTTATAATGGAATACTGAGTTATTTTCAAGATGAATTGAAATCTCATTGTCATAGTAGAACTTTCTATTCTCCTTCTTCTTTCCCAATTCCTGCATAAACCTCTATAACCAAATCATTTCTTTACTAGCCTTTGTAGCAGAAACAGACTCTACTTATGTTTTTGAAAGTGCAACAACATTTTGTATTTTTGAAATCCAACTTACTGTTGTTCCACCTACAATAAGAACATACCCTGTGGTTTTCCTCCTATTATCTTTATCACTTGCCATATATGAATCAACATATCCCTATAGAACAGTGTTTGAACCTCCAAAACATAATGCATGAGTAGAAGTACCTCTCAAATACCTAAGAATCCACTTTACTTCCTCCCAATGTTATTTACCTGGATTTTTCATATACCTACTCACAAATCCCACTGCATGTGCAATATATCGTCTTGTGAAAACCATCGCATAGATCAATATGCCAATTGTTAATGAATAAGGGACCCTGGACATGTATTTTATCTCCTCTTGTGTCTTGCGACACATTTCTTTGGATAATTTGAAATGGTTTGCCAAGGGTGTACGAACCGGTTTTGCATTATTTATTCTAAACCTCTCCAACACCTTCTCTATGTACTCACTTTGAGACAATGTCAATTTGCAAATTTTCTTGTCGCTTATTATTCTCATACCAAGGATTTTTTTTGTAGCACCCAAATACTCCATCACAAATCAATTAGATAATTTCTTCTTGAGCACATTTATATCATGCATATTAGACCCTGGAACAAGCATGCCATCTACATACAATAGAAAGATAATATAACTTCCATTTTCTATCCTTTTAAAATAAACACAGTGATGAGAATGACATCTACTATAACCTTGTTCTATCATAAACCTTCCAAACTTCAAATAACATTTCCTTGGAGCTATTCCACCCAATGGTATGAATAGATCCTTATCATATAAATAATATTCCATCTACATATTCCATAACTGGTAGTTTTGGCCGTTAAATTTCTCTACCCTAAAGTTTCCATCTTCTGCCGTTGCTCCCACTCGAACCTTTCTCTTTGATACCAGTTGCTAGAAAAACAGGTTCACGAAGTAATAAAATAAGACAAATGTGGAAATAAAACACAAAAGATACACAATACAATAGAGACACAGATATACATGGCTCACCCATTGTGGGCTACGTCCACCAGAAAAATTTTCAGGTCCTTCCTTTTTATTATCCATCAAAATGAAGAGATACAACCTACAACACACCCATTGTAAATTCCTCTTATTTCTCTGAAAATATCTTCTCTCAGAATACAATATTGACAATAATACACTACTGCAATACAATTCCTTCATAAAATAGGGTTTCCTTCTAGGGAAAAAAACCATAACATAACTTCTACCATCAGATCTATGACCTTATAATGAACGATCTAGATTTACTATGAATTACAATATAGATTTACAAGGCAAGTTTTCCTTCAAGGGTCCCACTGTGGGATCTCTTTCNCCCCTTGCCCCCACGTGTAGTTGTAACACCCTGTTTCCCCTAGTTTGTAAATATAAATGGACTGGCCAAGGACTATGGCAAACTAATAAGTATAAATATGTGATGTAAATGGACATGGAAGAAGAGGTCAATGAATGTGAATAACATTCTGAATTTATTACAGGACTGCTGATGAGGGGATGTGCAAAAAAAGAGACCATGATGGCGGTGGAAGGCACCTGAAAAGGTGGCATTAATTTCCACCAAGAATTAAATACCGTATTTGGACTCCACTGGCCCGGAGAACCAAAAGCGGCTCGCTGGCCCTGAAATTCAATGCCTCACAGGCTGGTAGGCAGATGGCTTGATGAAGGATGGGATGGTGAACCGCCCATCCGTAGAGCCGTCAGGTCTGATCGGCGCAAGGGTAATCATTCCACATGCAACCTCGCGAGAGGATAAGGCGTATGGCAGAGGCGACTGAAGGGGCAGATGCGAGGGGAACTCTAGATTACGCAGAGTGAGTGATAACAGAGAGGAAGGATTGCAACCTTCACTCCTGGTCACTGGCAGACAGGGAGACGCAGTCTCAACAGCATTGTGGTCTCAGCTCGGGGGTGGCTAGTGGTAAATCCATCAGGAGTCACTACGCCTATGGTTGGGTGGAAACGAGCACTCCTCCCAGTAGTTGCACCCATTTCTGAAGTCACTTATGATAAGTGTTTTTGTTTACATATTGCCTCTTGTAATTCATAGAATGATACATATATGTATATGCTCATAGACCTGTGAAATTATGAATGATTTCAGTGTATGAATGTTTGTACAGTGTTTTGATAAGAATTATAGACATATGCTTATAATAGAGGAAGCCATGCATGATTTAAATTGATAAATGAATCTAATTATAGGTTGAATTAAGTTAGGCTTCCAGCCTGTTCTCAGGAAGTTGTTTCCCTTCACCCATCTCCTGGGAGGCCCCAGAATAGATATCTTGTAGAGATTTCCTCCATGGAAAGGTTTACCCAGAACCTGGAATAGGAGCTTGAAGGTGCAAGTCTTAATAACCTTGTACGAGGAGGAACGATCCTCTTCAAAACCCGAGATGGCAGCTTAAGGGAGGAATATCAAATCGACGAATGAGAATTCGTCGGGAAATCCACAGTTTCCCCACAACTGTTAGATTAGCAAGAGAAGGTAGGATGTTAAAGGCCTTACCACCTGATTTTCCATTGTCTTCGTGGGTAATGAAGAGTCTAGGGCCATATATCCCCATGTTCCATGAGAACATCTGGATCGCTGATTTCCCCATCCACAAAGTTGTGGAAGAGTGCATAAAGTGGCATCAGAACTGTTGGATCTCACTGAGGTGAGAGGAGGTTATAGCCACATCAGAGTCCAATCTTGGAAGGTTGGTGAACCATTGGATCAACAACCGAACTCCTGTTAACCGTTAGATCTAGTAAGAGTTACACCGGGGTTAAACCCTAGTGAACAGAGGAGAGTTTCTAGAAAGTCATCGGGATATTGAAGTCATCGGAAATTTTGAGAGTGCAGAAATCACGACATCAATAATCGCAATCTGCGATATCCCGATAGGCGGAGGACTGTCTATTGTGGAGGATACGTGTCAGGAGATCCTGGAAGTCAGGGATCGGAGAATCGGATTTTCCGAGCACAAAGAAATCTTGTCATACGGAATCGCGATCCATGATTTACAGACAAGATCAAAACCGTCCATTGGGTGGAACACATGTCAACAGATTTCAAAGAGTCAGAGTTCAGGGCATCAGAGTTTCTGGAGGTAAGAAACTCCCACCCATTGGAATCACGATCCGCGATATCTCGATGGGAGAGCCATGTGGGCCACAACGGGAGATAGTGGAGGACAGGTGTTACCATATCGGGGTTCAGGACTTGGAGAGTTCTGTGGACTAGTGCAATGGGAATCACGATATCCCGATATGCGATTTCCTGATTTGTCATAGGAGTGTGGGTCACAGTGGAGGACATGTGTCGTGCGCATTTCTGTATCGGCATATCGGGAGTTGGGGATCCACGAGGTAGGTTGCATTTGACAGTGAAAACCCCGAAATCCCAATGGGAAGTTATACGGCTGCAGCCACATGGTAAGTGGTCACATGGACCATAGTATAGCTAAGAGGGCTAGCCAGTGTAAAGGAACGTCGGGAGTCGAAGGATCGAGAGTCCATGGGACTTACGCATCGTGACACTAAAAGGCGCAAAACCTCGACAAGATTAAAGGCTGTGGTCTTGTGAAGGTTGTGGTCACATTGACCAGGGCTTAGCCTGGAGAGCCAATACACTAGGGGCATATCGGGGATCGGAGAATCGCGAGTTTTGAGGACTCGTGAATTACGACATCGAAAACCCCGAAACCCGGACGTAGAGGTTTGACTACGGTTCCGGGGTAGTGGTCATGTGGACCACGGGATTAGCCTGGAGGGATAATGCGCTAGGGGCACATTCGAAGGATCGCGAGTCTTGGGGGTGAATGAATTTTGACATTAGAAACCTCGTAGCCCCAATGGGAGTTATGACCATGGTCATATAGAGGAGGTCATGCGAACCAAGAACTTAGCCTAGAAGGCTAACGAGCATTTAAGCGTGTCGGGATTGTTGGGGACAGAAATCCCGACAAAAAGGGACATAAGACCACAATTATGTACATAGAGCCGGGTAGGTAAATAGAAGACCTGCGACTCGGGGATTCGCATTTTACTGCCACACGCTCCAGGGATTCTCATTATTGAGAAATCAACCAAAATTTTGATTTATGGTAGTGGGTGTGTTACAAAGTGGTATCAGAGCATGGTTGAAACACTCAGCCTAATTAGGCTCATGCATGATTCACGCATAAACTTCGTTCGAAGCACTCCTATGAGGAGTAACCCCTGACTTAACTATCTTATCCAGGATTAAAAACTTGGAATATGAAAACCCGACTGTGTGTGCATGTGAAAGAGTTATGAAATTATGCGCAAATTATGAAATGTATTTAACTCTTGACTAATATCCAGCGTTTGTCTTTTCACTCAAGCGGACGATAAACCACAGAAATCTACAAACGCAGAGTATGGTGACTCACCAAGAAGTGGGATAAGGCTCCCACAATAGGGACGAAGAGTCTGATGAAAGAAGAGCAATAGGAACCCCTCCAGGCCTAGCTGAGACTGTGAGAAGTCTCATGGTCGAATTGCAAAGTTGTAAGGCCGATAATGAAAGAATGATGAAAGAACAAGAAAAGCAAATCAAGATTAATGAAGTTTTACTACAGAGCTTATCCGAACTATAGCGACAAATGCATCATGAACCTAAGATGCAGAATCATGGTCGTATTAGTGGCCATACTGAGAGAAGCACGTCAAGAAAGGTCCACCCCAGAGGTAAAGGACCAGTACCAGATGATTCCACTGAGAAGGAAGCTGGTGATTCAGAAGGCTCTTCCAGCAATAGGACCAGTTCCTATTCTCGCAGGAAACGAAAGAAGTAAAAGACTTCCAAGAGTCATAAATTTGAGGAATTCAGGAAGGCCAAACCTCCCTCCTTCGATGGCGAGATAAAGAAGGGAGAGGAAGTTGATGCTTGGCAACTTGGACTGAAGACATATTTCAGAGTCCATGACTTCTCAGAGAACTTGAAGGCCTGAGTGGTCACTTTCAATCTGAACGGAAAGGCTTCCATCTGGTGGGAAGACCTTAAGAATATGAAAGGGGTCCACGAGGAGGACCTGTCTTGGAAACGGTTCGAGAAGTACTTCCGGAAGAAGTATTTGTCGGAAAGGTATTTCAACGAGAAGGCTAAAGAGTTTTATGAACTCAAACTGGGACAACTTACTATGGAGGAGTATGTCAACAAATTCCTTGACTTACTGAGATATGTACCCTACAT
>ML804076.1:181921-211527 GCA_009831015.1 Picea engelmannii
CTCTCCTCTATCTCTCCTACATCTACCCCTGCCTCCTACATTTACCTCTATCTCTACCCCCTCTTTATCTTCCTTTCTCTCCTTCTCATACTCTCACACACTCTCTACTTTCCTTCTATGCCTTCATCCCTCTCCCTCCCACACTCTCTCACATACACTTTATAACCCTTCTCTATGTCTTCCTCTCTCTCCCTCCCAAACTCTAACACACTCACTCTCTACCTCCCACACTCTTGCACACACACTTTCTATCCCCCTTATAGTTCTTCCTCTCTCTCCCTCCCACACTCTAACACATTCACTCTCTACCTCCCCTCTTTGTATTCCTCTCTCTTCCTCTCACACTTTCACACTCTAGCATGTTTTTTACATTGCAAGGAAATCCATGGTAAGGCAAGAAATTCCCTTGAAATAGACCTAGAAAGGCATGTCAAGACCTATACCTATCCCTATACTTATACTTATACCATGACCTATACCTATACCTTTCCTCACTGTGCCTCACACTCTCACACCCATTCCCTCTCTATATCCCCTCTCTTCGACTCTCTTCTTCTCTCTCTTTCCCACCCTCCCTCCCTCTCCCCCCTAACTCTCTCTCTCTCTATACATCTACTTCCATCCTTCTTTCCCTTTGTCTCTCTACCCTCAATTTTCCCCTTTGTACCTCCCTCCCCATATACTCCCACACTCTCTCACACCTTTCTCCCACCTCTCTCTCTCTCCTTGTTGTTAGTCTCACTCTTACTCTCTCTCTCTCTCTCTTACCCTCTTTCTCTCTTTCTCATTCTACCTCCCTCTCTATCTCTCTCCATCTCACTCTGGACCTCTCTTCTACTCTTCTTGGCTCTCTCCCTCCCTCCTCTTATCTACCTCCTCTATCTCTCTCTACCCTATCCCTCTATCTCTCCATATCACTCTCAATATTTCTTATACTCTTATTGGTTCTTTCCCTCCCTCCTCTTATCTCCCTCTCCCCCTGTATTTATTTAATGCACTCCTCTCTCCCCCTCACTCTGTATCTTGCTCCATTTATTTCTCATTGTATCCCCCACCCCTCTCTCTCCTATACTCTCCCCCAATTTCTCTCTTTATATATCTCTACCCCCATTTCTCTCATACTCAGTCTCACTCTCTCTCGACCCGCTCCTCCCTCTCACTATATATCCTCTCTGTCTCTCTCATACATCTACCCCTCTCTCCCAATATTATTACATTACACTTCCTATCTCTTCCCCACTCTTCCCCCCTTTCTCTATTTACCTTTGTTTACCCCCCTTCCTCTCACTCTCTCCCTCTCTAACCCCTCTCTTTGTATCCTTCTTTCTCCCTCTAACACACTCAAAAAAATCCTTGTCCAACACCCCTCTCTTTCTTTCTCTCTCCCCCTCTCACATTATCTCTCTACCCCCATTCCCCTTCTCTCTCCCTCTCCCTCCCACTATATCTCCTCTCCTTCTATCCTACCTCTACCGCCTCTTTCTCTCTCTCCTCACTCTCACTCTCTCTCTTCCCCTCTTTATATATCCATCCCTGCCTCTTTCTCTTTTCCCCTAGTGAGATACCTCCCTCTCTCTCTGTATATATCACTCTCTACCTCTCTTCTACCTCTCTTCAGATGGTTTAATGATGATTATGGTACATCGATTTTTTATTTTTATTTTAATATGAGCATAATATTTTAGTGGATTCAGTATTCTTTATATGGAATACTTATCCATCTTTGAATGTTTTTCTTAATTTGTTTTTAAAGAAGTTTATCTTTCACATTTATTACCTTTTTGGTAATTTGATTTTATTTCATTCTCAGGTTTCCGCATGTCTCTCTAGTATTTCCCATTGTTTGATTTTATATTATCAAAAATCCATGATTGATATTTTTTCTTATGATATTGGAATATATTATGTATTACTGAAACACTTATCTAGTTATACTTTCTTGAAAACCTTGAACCAGACCATGAACTAGACCCCCTAGCTCCATATAAGCCTAGGAATAAACTATACTCTATCCTTAACCCCCTCCACACTCGAGCCCTAAGTTCACTATTCATATACCTCTTATTAAAGGCCCCATAATCCTTGCACCCACATAACCCACATCTTGGTCCTCCAACCAGGGAATTTTTTAGGGGCTAAATTTCTCACATGGGATAACTTTCCATGCCTTTTCCTAGAAAATTATTTTCCATTCTAAAAATTATTCTCCCAAATTCTATAGAACAAAATTAGTTTACCTTAAAAATCGCCAAAAGTTTATATTAACGATATTAAATCCTTAGAAATTTGAATCTTTAAAAATATATATCGCCAAACATTTATAGTTGAGATATAAAGGAACAGTAAGATTCACTAAGGTTTCTACATTTCAAAATAAATTTCCATCCTTAAAACTATCCCTGGCTCCAACTATTTCTCTATGCTTCAAAACACTTTCAATCCTAAGCCCTTAGGTCCTAGTTGTCTCCAAAACCCTATACATATTCATTCATAAATATCTTTGGTCTACAATAAATGATATATCCATTTCATTAAGAGCATGCATGTGCTCTTATGACTTGAAATCCTTTTGATTGTGCGCTCATTGATGCCCAGTATGAACGTGTGCGCGTTCCTAGAATGCACATGTGCTTTAGTGCACACACATTTTAGGAGTGTCCACACATTTCTGCTAGGAATTTTTATGTGCCAAGAACACTCCTCTAACTCATCTATCTCAATCCTAAGATCTGATCACCTTCCATCTGCACACAAAAATAGCAGGAACAAAGAAGTTTTTGTTGTCTTGTTGTTTAATTCATAGACAATTTTCTGCTATTGCAAGACAATTGTGAGAAGAATTGGAAGAAAAATTTATCCAAGTGGAATTGAAATTGTTGGTTATGTATTCTTGGAATTCGAAGACAATTTTTTCCAGTTGGAATTGTTAGTTGTATATTCTTGTGTAATACCAAGAAAAATTTGTGCAATTGGAATTGTTAATTGTGTCTTCTTGTGTAATACCAAGACTAATTTGTGCAATTGGAATTGATAGTTGTGCAATACCAAGATAAGTTTATCCAATTGAAATTGGAATTGTTAGTTCTATCTTCTTATGTAATATGAAGCAAAATTCGTCCAATTGGAATTGGAATTATTAGTTTTGTATTCTTTTGTAATATGAAGACAAATTTGTCTACTTGGAATTGGAATCGTTAGTTGTGCCTTCTTGAGTAATACCAAGACAAATTTGTGGTGAGGTTCTTGGAAGCCAATTTGTTTCTTTCAACGTGGGTAACCGATGGGTTAAAGAAATAAATTCCTCGAAGATAGAGAAACACATTGAAAAGGTAGAAGAAGAAAGAGAAAATACAAAGTTATGTATGTCAAAACGTAGGATTTCAGAAGAGGGAAATCCAATTTCTAACAGAATAGATGTTGTTGTTGTTTCTCCTCCATCACCACAAGCAAAGCACATGAGTTCAATAGGGACCAATCCATACGATTGATGGAAACATGGCAACGAATTTCCCATGTGGTCACATGCACATGCATCCAAATATATTAGTAATGTTCATGCATGCACTCTTTTGTGAAAAAATTGTTTAACTGGTGGATCTAATTATAATAAGTTAGTCTAACTTTTTGAGAGATGCTATATATACGAGCAGACCCATAGAAGTGAGAGTAAAATGTGTGCAATGTGTGAGAAAGACACAATATTGTGGATTGCAATGTGTATGTGAGGAGAGGATGGTTGTATTCCTAGGTTGGATATTATAACTATGCCTTGAATAATAATAATATCAATTATCATTTCCCCGTGGTTTTTTCCCGTATTGGGTTTCCACATAAATCACTGTGCCAATTGTGTGATTGTTGTGTTCTCGATTTATTTCTTGTTTATTATATTTTTTTATTCCACTTCCCAACAATTAGTATCTGATCCAAGTGGATATTGGTGGCTATCGACCTTTCCCAACTGGCTCAAAACAATTTTCTGGCAATTTTGGTAATTTACTATTTTTAGCAGTTTTTAACTTCCGGGGCCATTTTCAGGGCCTAAATGAAGGTTTTTTGGGATTGATCTCCTCAATGATAGAAAAAGGCTCTGATTGAGCCCCATAAATTAATATCCTCGAGAATACCTTTCCAACGAGCTATCGTTTTCCCCAAACGAAGATCGTATGCCAAAGTTACGCCCCCAGGAAGTTGATACACCAAACTACCCAAAATGTGGTCCAAAAAAATGTTGTCTTTTCATCTTCCAGGGTTAGGGTTTTGGATTTTATTTATGATAAAAAGGCCTTTGGAGCCTCATTGTAAAATCATCTTCTTAGGGATGTGAGTAGTTATCACATCTCTTCTCAGAGATAAGATGCCATCATTCTAGCGAGTCTTTCACTCTGTATTTTTACAGTCTCTGTACATTTCTTTCATAGAAATCATGTATTACTGCATATTTGTGTTTATGGTTGCATCTTTGATACATTTATGTTATATTATTGGATATCCGCGATATTTTTGTGCATTTATTTATTAATTCTCCTCTCTCATTTCGTGTTGAAAATAAACTGGATCAGTGGTATCCGAGCAGGATGCTCTTGATCATTTTTTAGTGCATGTCCCCGACAAGGTCTGAGTATAGAAAGTTGGGTCTCGAGATTGTCTCTCTTGAATATAATATCTCTCGCACACCCAAGAAACCCTCCATGGTGGAAGAAAATAAAAATGACGGAGGAGACAATTCTATCAATCTGTTGCTTGAGCAAGCTCTCACCCGAGAGAGGGATGAAATGATGGAGAATTTTTCCCACATCCTTCAATGCATTCCAATAGAAACATGTGTATATTCATCAAAAAACCACTTTGGAAGCACCTCTCCTTTCAAGGTACGGGTTAATTTTGATATTATCGTATTTGAAGGTCAGATAGATGTGGATGCCCTAGACAAATGGTTAAATCTATTAGAAGGTTATTTATTTATTAATAATTTTTCCGACAGGAAAAAGATCACCTTCTCACTCCTTAAATCTCTCCCCCAAGTCAAAAATTGGTGGGAAACTTACTGGGAGAAAAGTTCCATAGAGGAGTCTAGAATATATGGGGTCGAGCCCACTTGTGATTTTTGTGTGGATGCGGTAGAGGAATAGTATTACCCTGTTGGAAACTATGAGGACCAATACATGAGATGGACCACATTGTGGTAAGAGAGGGACCAATCATTTCCAGAGTTCACCAATATCTTCCATACCTTGCACACCAAGATGGGTATGAAAGACTCTAAATGAAATTTGGTTCTGAAATACCATGGGGCTCTACACGGATACATCCAAATTGAAATGGATTTTCTGAACATCTCATCACTTGGTGTTGCTTATCGATATGCTGTTAAAATCAAGAAGAAATTTAAGCACCAGAACAAATGAGATTTTGGGTCTTCAAATATGCAACAACTAAAGTATGATAAAGATGGCCCTAAAAAATAGTCTCCCGAAAACCAGTCCAAGCCACGGGAAAATAAGGGTCACAGAAAGACAAATAAGGACACCATAAAATGGTGTGATTTCCACAAAATCCCCTGGCACAACATTGAGGAATGTCACTCAAAACAGTCATTGGTGGCCGAGATCAAATTAAAGGAGACAAACCCTTATTCAAAATCTAATTCTGAAAATACTGGTAAAAGACAGATCATTGACATAGATCCCACTGCTATTGTCGTGACCACAACAATTCAAACAGAAGAACCACTAGATCCTAAAGAGGGGGAGCACATTTTTCATTCACAGATGTGGGTGAATGGGACCTTGCTTCATTTTATTGTTGATAGCGGAAGCCAAAAGAACCTCATCTCAGTAGAGGTCATAAAATAGGTGGGATTTTCGACAACACCACACCCACATCCGTACATTATCAGGTGGCATCGCCAAGGATGAGATATTTGTGTCAGCCAACAGTGTTGATTTTCATACGACATCCAACCCTTCAAGGATGAGGTATTATGTGATGTTTCCCCACTAGATTTATGTGATGTTATCTTGGACCAACCATATATGTGGAAACAACGTGTTGTTTATGAGTCTCGACCCCATAGTTTCATTGTTTCTCTGGGCGGTCATCTCTACAGAATACCAAAGGTAGTTCTAACTACTGTTCCACCTAAACAATGTCGTGAGGTAGTATCTCATACCACAAAATTCAACTTCTTCACAATCTGTTCAAAAGGTGAACAAAAGGATACTGCAACCACTACAGCCTCAACCCAAGCACCTTTTGTCCAACAAAAGCAGGTCGAAAAGATTGTAGCAAAACATAAAGATTACTTTTACACACATTCATCTCAGGTATCCTGACTAGTTGAATAGAGTCAAACCTGCCAATAACATGTTCGTGACAACCTTCATCAAGCTAAGCAGCGCAACTTCTCCAACAAGGAAAGTAACCCATCAAGATCCAGATTCAACAAACATTTTTCCCTTTCCCCTGGGAACTCAACGCAATGGATACCATTGCTTCCTAAGGAGGGAGGATTGATCTAGGTGGATATTGGTGGCCACCCACCTTTTCCAACTGGCTCAAAACATTTTTCTGGCAATTTTGGTAATTTACTATTTTTAGCAGTTTTTAACTTCTGGGGCCATTTTGAGGGCCTAAATGAAGGTTTTTGGGGATCAATCTCCTTGATGATAGAAAAAGTCTCTGATTTATCCCCCTAAATGAATCTCCTCGACGATATCTTTCCAACAAGCTATCATGCGCCCCAAACAAAGATTGTATGCCAAAATTATGCCCCTGGGAAGTTGATACACCAAACTACCCAAAACGGGCTCCACAAAACTGTTAGATTTTTATCTTTCGGGGTTAGGGTTTTGTAATTTATTTATGATAAAAAGGCCTTTGGATACTCATTGTATAATCATCTTCTTATAGATGCGATGATATGTCACATCTCTTCTAAGAGATAAGCTGCCACCATTCTAGCGAGTCTTTCACTCTGTATTTTTACAGTCTCTATACATTTCATTCATAGAAATCATGTATTATTGCATCTTTGTGTTTATGGTTTCATCTCTGATACATTTTTGTTATATCATTCTATATCCGCGATATCTCTGTGCATTTATTTATTATATCTCTGCTCTCATTTCATGCTGGAAATAATCTGGATTAGTATAAAAGCAGGATGAGTAGGTGTCACATATGAGCCAAGGAGAATTGTGTGTAGGTATCCTATGAGCGCAAGAACCTTTGGATGTGTTTTTGACACATAAGGACAAGAAGACGAAATTACTGAGGAGCCCAGATATTTTTTTCGAGCCAAAGGGTGTGATTGAGTGACTTTTAGGTCAATTGTTTGTGCACCATAGAGAGGTTACACATATACGCTACCCCATCCACACTCAAGGAGAATCGATATCTAAAAATTATCTTTCCCATTCAAGAACCACATAAGCATCGATCTAAAAGTGATGAATTAAAGGTTTTTTTCATGGTATGAAGTTCATGGTAGGAAATTCGTGGGAATAAATTTAATAAAGTTGAGGTCATGCACATGTTGTATGAAAAGGTGACTATTATTATTATGTTGTGTGCTTAAAGGAGTGTTTTTAAGAGATATGTGGGTGGAGGACGTGTATCCTTTATCCTTTAAAAAGGTGAATACTTTATTTTTTTAATAAAAGGTTTATATATTAAATTTTAGTATTAAACATTTTAATTAAGTTTTTTTGGAATTAAGATGTAATATAATAATACTCCTCCACTATAAAGAGACTCAATTTTATAAGCATGGATTTTGGAGTTTTCTACTAATGGAGAAAGTGCAGAGTTCTAAGTTTGAGGTGGTGAAATTCAGTGGTAAGAGTAGATTTCCGTTATGTAATTTCAATATGTGGGATTTGCTTGTGCAACAAGTATTGAAAAAAGAGTTGGCTTGAAAGACAAAGAAACCAAGAAGCATGACAGACAAGGACTAGGAATATTTCGATGCAAGAGCCCTCAGTAACATTCATTTGTGTCTGTAAGATGAAGTGTTGTTTAACATCACTGAAGAGGAGACAACAGAAGTTTTATGTAACAAATTGGAGAGTCTGTATATGATAAATTCCTTTACAAACACAATCTTCTTGAAGATGTAGTTGTACAACTTGCGGATGAAATAAGGTACAAAAATTGATGATCACTTGAATGTTTTCAATACTATGATTTGTCAATTATCTAGTATTGATGTAATGTAGAAAGATGAGGACAAGATGATTATGCTATTGTGTTCATTGCTTGAGTATTGGGATCATCTGGTCCCAACAATGTAGTTTAGCTCAACATATTCCATTGAATATGAGACTGTTGTGGGAGCTTTGTTGTCTAAGGAGATGAGCAAAAGATGTAGTAAGGAAACCTCAACAACAGAAGCAATGGTGGTCATAGGTTGATCTATAGAAGGAGGGAAAGACCAAAAAGGTATAACCAGGTCTAAGTCAAAACACATTAAGGGTAAAGGGAAAATGTTGGTTTTGTGGAAAATATGGGCATCTCAAGAAGAATTGTTGGAAAAGACAAGAAGCGTCCAAATAAGAATCCACCAAAGAAGAAAATTGAGATATAGATATGGTTGATTAATTTTTTTCTATTTGTTGTGTCTCACCACCTGTGTTCACATAGAAGGTGCAGGGTAGTGATGGTTGAGTACCGTGAAATTTAAAAAGAAAATGTATTTACATTGGATTTGTAAAAATTATTGATTGCATGTAAATGGGCATATGTCTATAAGACCTGGATAGGAACACATACCCTCAGTTTATCACATCACCTATGAAAATTCTAGACATAGATTTAGGTATATTTAATATGTGGGGAGGAATGTATGTTGGGTTAACCTGAACTCGGTGAAAGAGTTAATGAGTTAAATCTGGTTTTTTAGGTCAAAGCAGGTGGTTTTTTGGGTCCATTTTTTTGGGTATCCCCTGTTATTGTGTCGATGGATTGCATGTAATGAAGACTATAAAAGGATTGTTGAACTCCATTTTAAATGGGCCTGGAGGTAACTAGTGAACGATTACTTGGTCATCTTGGTTGGATTTGGTCAAAGTTATTCAAATTCAAATTTTGAGGTGGAGCAGTGTGTCCAGGTTAGAAATGTGGGTCTTTAAAAAGGTTGATATGTTTCCAGGTCAATCAAGTTTTTGAGAATATATGATGAAGGTGTTGGACATATTGTCATTGATATGTTATCATTGAAGTCAACAGTTGAAGTCATTTCATGTCATGATAGGTTGTTATGATAAAGTTATCATTGATGAGTTATCATTGATGAATTGTCATTGATTTCAATAGTATAATAGTTAGCAGAGAATGAAAATGTCTAACAGTTATCAGAGAATTCAAATTTCAAAATAGTATGTAGAGATTCATTGAGATGAGAAGCTCATAAGAAAGGACATTAATCAAAGCTTAGAAGGAAGAGCGCATTGTAGAAATTCCATCGGAATCAAAATCCCCATAGGATAACTCCAAAGGATTCAAGGAAGAATCATGTTCATTGAGATAGTTTCAAGGAGTAGTCGTGCAAAATACATAATGCGAGGTGTAGAGGAATCTACCTAAAATCTCAGGAGAGGCAACATATTAGATTGCACAAGATCAGAGCATGCATATATCCTTGGTTTAGTTGGAAACCAAGTATAAAGCCAAAATATCAAAAGAGATGACACACTGGAGCATTGGTCAATGATCAGATCAAGTCGTGACTGTTGGATACACAAGCACCAAATCAAGGGAAAGGATTGGTTGCATATCCCAAAGGGAGAATTAAACAACACATTATTTCCAATCCCACAAGTAGTCTAGATCATCATATTGCAAGAGAAGGACCACTGGAGGACTAGTCAATGATCAGATCAAGTTGTGACTATTCGATATGAAAGCGCTAGATCAAGGGCAGGGATTGATTAGGGAGTGCGAAGGGAGAATTAAACTACACGTTATTTCCAATCCCATAACTAGTCTAGACCTTCATATCTCATCAATTCAAATATTGACAACTATGGTTGATCCACCAACAATCGCACAACTTCAAATTACAGAGTTTGGGAAATGGGTTAAACCATGCGCAAGTTACAGTTCCGTAATCCACACTGACCGTCGATGGTCGCTCGCCAATATATCTATGGTTAGTATCAGTTCCTCTACCAATGAGCAGTTTCCATTGTGGAACTTGACGATAGTTTTAAACATTGTGCTAGTTGGGACCCCTCAATCATCCTTGATCGTTGATTTTCTCCAAGAGAATTCTCGACCATTGGACCAAGTTGAGTGGAAGCACAGAGTAAGTCATAAAGAAGGATGAAGTTATGAATTCTCAAAGTAAACAAGAACCGTTCACTCACCTACATATCGATTCATGTTCGTTGATTTGTTTGAAACCTCTGGACAAGCCAGGATCATCTGAATAATGAAAGAATGAATAATGATCATCCGACTAATGGAAGAACGAATAATGACCATCCAATCTGTTTCAAGGAAATATACTCCTTGAGGTTTAATGATTGAAAATACTGGAAGTCGTGAAAGTTGAAGTTCCGAAGTAAATGAGAGCCATCCATCTCAACCGTAGATTAAGTCATAATTGTTGGATTAAGCAGTAAAATAATGAGTAAGGATTGGATCCATACCATTGATTAGTTCTAGGAATCATGCGAGCCATCAAATAAAACCTTGTGAGAGGTAACCATTTTAGGAAATTGAAAACTCCATAAGATTATATGATTGTCAAAGAAAAATCACTAAACTTCGAAATCCAATGAACTAGGTTCTATTCCCCAGTCATGGGTTATGAACACATAATCCATAAGGTGTTGCAAACATCTCTTAGGCAATAAGCCTGTGGTTTTGTGCATATTGTCATATGCAAATGGTTTTAAGGAAGCACCTGATATAGATTTAATTCGATAAAGAGTTAACACTAGAACAATACATAGAATCAATAAAAGATCAAATATGATCAGTTGGTGAACTAAGAACAAAGAAGAAGCATTAGTAGGATATAATGAGTTGATCCATGTCTATGATCAACTCATGAAGAAAAAATAGCTGACACACAGTCATGATTAAGATAGATAAATCATGAGCATTATGAATAAAGGAAAAATGATACTATTTAAAATTTAATATTATCATTTAAACAAAAAGGTACAATGGTTCAAATATGAAAAGACGCAATGATTCAAATTCACACTCGTTGGAAGACTATATAAAAAAGAAAGAATGGTGAGAATAATTTGTAGTTGAATTTGTTGAAGTATATATATTTATATATAATGGATTGAATGAAGGTTCATTCTATCAGGTTGGTGCTTGTTTACAAGCTGGGTCTTGTATGACGATTGGATTCCTCACATCTCAGTTGGATCTGAGATCAACAAGATGGGACTTGTTATGAGGGTTGGATTCCTCATTTCTCAGTTGGACCTGAGAACTACAAGTTGGGTCTTGTAACAGAGAGCTGGGTCTCTCATAGTTGCTTGAAGTTGAATATATTCAAAGATTGATCTTATGTACTCATTCAAGTTAAATAAATAAATAAAATATTTATTATTTTATATATTGGTTGAGAAAATGAAACAAATATATGTTGTTCAGTTAATTTATGAAAAGGAAAATTGTCCAAGGTTTTGTGACACTGATTCACCCCCCCTCTCAGTGTCATGTGTGCATTTCAAAAACTGGTATCAGAGAGGGTTCCTTCGGCACAGTTTTAAAAAATCAAGTTAGATTATGAAGAAATGGGTGGAAAAATTGTTATCACCAAAAATGAAGCTTCATTTTTTGATGGAACATATTATTCATCATGGAGAGAAAATATGAAAAGATATCTAAAGTCAAGAGGATTTGAAGTTTGGGATTCAATAGTAAGTAATCTCTGACACTTAACTACTTCAAAGAGAAAAACCAAAACTACAAAGGAAGCAAGGAGAAACAATTCAATATCCTTAAAAGAAATCCAAGATGGATTATCAGACCAAGTCAAAGAAAAGATGAGACACTACAAATATGCTAAAGAATTATGGCTCCAACTAGAAAATTGTTATCAGAATGAAACACAAGAAGAAGAGAAATCCTATAAAAGTGAGGAACAAGACTCAGATAAAGAGGATTCCTATCAGAATAAAGAAAAAAACTCAGAAGAAGAAAATTCTTATCAAGATAAGAAACAACATAAAGAAAAGGAAAATTGCAATCAGATTGAAGAACATAATATAGAGAAAAAGTTTTCTAATCATATTGAAATACAATATTTGATGCAAATCTTAGTCAACAATTAGGAAGACAACCTCATCAAGGAATTGAGGCATACCTCAGTAATCACTAAAGAAATATTACATAATCTTAAGACTGATGTTACAGTTGCAATAGATAAGATTCGTATGGAACCAAGAAATGATATTCATATTAAAGTTCCTGTGAATATTCTTGAACATATTGAATACACAGTTATGTGCATTTTTGAAGAGTTGAATAAAATTCAATAGTTAGATCAATCTAACCATGAAGAGCATGAACACAAGTTTCATCTAGAAAACAAATAAGAAGAGATCAAAAGATTGAAAACCGAAGTTATTAATCTAACAGAAGAGATGGAAGAATTAAAGACACATGATAGTAAAATAAAAGAAGTACTAAATGAAACAAAATAATTAGTGAAAAGTCTAAACACTCAACTTGAGGAAATTAAAGAAAGTGAAGAAGTCCTAAAGATCCAGTTAACAAGGAAAGAAAATTCTTACCATATGTTGGAATTGGAAATCATCAATTTCAAAAAGATAATTGAAAGTACTAATACAGATCTAATGACTCAAATCGAAGAATCTAATAAAAATGAAGAATCCCAAAAGATCCAAATAACTTAAAATGAAGAATCATGCCAAATGTTTGAATTAGAAGCCATCAACCTCAAAAAGTTTCAGCTAGAAAACAAACAAAAAGAGATCAAAATATTGAAAACCAAAGTTATTAATCTAACAGAATAGATGGAATAATTAAAGACACATGACAGTAAAAGAAAAGTACTAAATGAAATAGAAGAATTAATTAACAGTCTAAACACTCAACTTGAGTAAATTAAAGAAAGTGAAGAAGACCTAACGATCCAGTTCACAAGGAAAGAAAATTCTTACCACATGTTGGAATTGGAAATCATCAATTTCAAAAAGATAAATGAAAGCACTAATGCAGATGTAATGACTCAAATTGAAGAAGCTAAGAAAAAGGAAGAAGACCAGAAGATACAAATAACTAAAAATGAATAATCATGCCAAATGTTTGAATTAGAAGCCATCAACCTCAAAAGGATTAAGCTAGACTACAAGGAAGAAATCAAAAAATTGAAAACTAAATTTTTTGATCTAACAAAAGTTATGAAAGAATTGAATACATATGACAAAACTATTAAATGCAAAGAACTCTTGGATGAGATAGAAGAAATAGTCATCAATCTAAAGACTCAACTTGAACATGCTAAAGAAGTGGAAGAATCCCTGAAGATTCAATTGACTAAAAATGAAGAATTATATCACATTTTGAAGTTAGAAATAGTCAATCTCAAAAGCATGAATGAAAGGACAAATAAGATTGTCAATTTATAGAATAGCTTAGCTATCCTAGATAAGATTTCTAAGAGCCAAAGATCAAATGATGACAAAACTAGTCTTGGATACAATAAGAAAGAATACAATGACAAATGGATCACCATTTGCAAACATGAGAAAGGATTATCCTTCTCAAAAGGAAAAGGTGCAATTACAAATAAATTACAAGTCATGAACTTTTTAAGGAAGGAAGTTATAGAACTAAAAAGGAAGAAGAAAGTAAGGTGACATATTTCTCAAGAAAAAATAAAATCAAGAACCGAAAAACCTTCAATGGCTATTGTTTTTATTGTCATAGCTTTGTCCATAAAGAAATGGACTGCAAAAAACTAGAGAAAGGATATACAAGAAAATCCAAAAACTCAGTTAAATGTTGTAGATGTAATTTTGTTGGGCACACAACAAAATTTTGTCATACAATGAGATGTTACAACTGTGATAGGTTTGGGCACAAATCCCAAATTTGAAAGAGTTCAAAAGTTCAATCCTTAAATAATTCATTCAAGTCAGTAAGAAAACCTAATAAAAGTTGGAAGAAGAAAGGAGATGAAAAATCTCCAAAAAAACAATTAGAAAGAGAAGATCCAAAAAGAAGAATATCTCATAGAAAGATATGGAGAAGAAAATATGAAGGATAAATCAAGAAAGATCATATTACACCTGAAAATGAAGAAATTAATAATAAGAACATGATGGGTGAAGGTACTAATAAATAATGTGAAATTCAATATGAAATAAATCAAGCCCAAGAAATGGAAGTGCCTTTAGAATAATACGGGACAATATCAAATTATGATGATGTCATAATTTGTTAGTAAAAGAAAGAAAATACAAAAATAAGTTTAAATTGGTTTCTACAAAATCAAACGATTGTGCCAAAAGGTTTTAAATTAACATATGGAAAATCTTGACTATCTATAGATTAGTGGTCAAAAGAAAAATCATTGGTAGGGTTAGTTGTAGAATACGAGAAGAGGAAAAATAAAGGTAGAAAATAATTTCAAGGAGTTTCATTCAACAAAGATCAATTGATAACAAAATTAGTATTTAAATCAATTGGTATCATTCCTCAATTGATATTCCTTTGAAATATCAAAGAAGAATAAGAAGCAGATAAAAAAAGCAAAAAAAGATCAGTAAGATTCATACTCTTGTTCTATTTGACAAAAGAAAGTTAGTAAAAAATCAGGAGGAGTATTTTGGTTATTAAATAAGAATGTAATTAGATTAAGTTTTGAAAGACTTGATCACTACAAATGGGTATCACTACAAGTTGGTATCAATAATACTACTTATTTGGACACAATTATTCCAATAGAATGAGATAAATAGTCAGTAAATTGACAGGGGAAGAAATCTTGTTAGGAAGAACTACCCTTTCAGAAACAAAGGGGGAGGGTAGTGAGAGGCAGACAAAACATATTGACAAGGGGATTCATTCAGTTATGGAAGGCATAGCATGATTGTAGGGGGAGTTACCCGAGTTCATATTTTGGTCAATAACATGCAGACTGACATAGGGTGATCATAGGGGGAGCAACCCTTTTCCATTGATGTCAAAGGGGGAGAGTAACTTCATAGGAGAGAAGCATCATCATAGGGGGAGTTTGGGTATGAAGTTAGAATGTTTCCCTCAATGAAAAAGGGGGAGATTGTTGGACATATTGTCATCGATATGTTGTCATTGATGTCAACAGTTGATGTCATTGTAATGTGATGATAAGTTTTTATGATAAAGTGATCATTGATGAGTTGTCATTGATGAATTTTCATTGATGTCAATAGTGTAAAAATTAGAAGAGAATGAAAATATTTAACAGTTAGTAGAGAATGAAAATGTCAAAAAAGTATGCAAAGATTCAAGATGAGAAGCTCAGAAGAAATGACATTAATCAAAGATCAGAAGGAAGAACGCATTGTATAAATGAAATCGGGATCGAAATCCCCATAGGAAAACTCCAAAGGATTCAAGGAATAATCATGTTCATTGAGATAGTTTCAAGGAGGAGTCATGTAGAAGACATAACGTGAGGTGCAAAGGAATCTTCCTAAAATCTCAGGAGAGGAAGCGTATTACATTCCACAAGATCAGAGCATAGAGATAACCTTGGTTTAGTTGGAAACCAAGTATAAACCCAAAATCTCAAAAGAGATAACGCACTGGAGGACTCATCAATGATCGGATCAAGTCATGACCATTGGATACACAAGCTCCAGATGAAGGGCATGGATTGATTGTGGAGCATGAAGGGAGAATTAAACAACATGTTATTTCCAATCCCACAATTATTTTAGACCATCATATGACAAGAGAAGGACCGTTGGAGGACTAATAAACGATTAGATCAAGTCGTGATTATTGGATATGGAAGCACTAGATCAAGGGCAGGGACAGATTGCGGAGTGTGAAGGGAGAAATAAACTACACATTATTTCCAATCCCAAAATTAGTCTAGACCATCATATCTCATCAATTCAAATATAGAAGAATTTGGTTGATCCACCAACAATCGCAGAACTTCAAATTGCGTATTTTGGGAAATGGGCTAAACCATGCACAAGTTACGGTTCCGCAATACACACCAATCGTCGATGGTCACCCACTAATAGATCTATATTTGGAATCAGTTCCACTACCACCGAGCAATTTCCATTACGGAACTCGATGATAGTTTTAAATGTCGTGCTAATTGGGACCCCTCAATCATCCCTGATCGTTGATTTTCTCTGAGAGAATTCTCAACCATTGGATCAAGTTGAGTGGAAGGATAGAGTAAGTCATAAGAAGGACAAAGTTCTGAATTCTCGAAGTAAACAAGAACCGTTCACTCACCTATAGATTAATTCATGGTCGTTGATTTCTTCGAAACCTCTGGACAAGCCAGGATCGTCTGACTAATGGAAGAACAAATAATGAACATACGATCTATTTCAAGGAAATATACTTTGGGAGGTTTAATGTTTGAAAATACTGGAAGTCGTGAAATATGAAGTTCTGAAGTAAATGAGATCCATCCATATCAACCGTAGATTAAGTCATAACCACTGGATTAAGAAGTAAAATAATGAGTAAGGATTGGATCCAAACCATTGATTTGGTTCTAGAAATCATGCCAGCCATTGAATAAACCTGTGTGAGAGGTAACCATTTCGAGAAATTGAAAAGTCCAGAAGATTAGATGATTGTCAAAGAAAAATCTTCGAATGTTGAAATCCAGTGAACTAGGTTCTATCCCCCAGTCATAGGTTATGAACAAATAATCCATAAGGAGCTGGGAACATCACTTAGACAATAATCCCATGGTTTTTCAAATATGTTCATATGTAAATAGTTTGAAGGAAGTGGCTCATAAAGATTTAATTCGACAGAGAGTTAACACTAGAACATTACAAAGAATTGATAAAATATCAAATATGATCTGTTGGTGAACTCAGAACACAACAGAAGAATGATTATGATATAATGAGTTGATCCATGTCTGTGATCAACTCATGAAGACAAAAGAACTAACACACAGTTATGATTAAGAGAGTTAAATCATGAGCATTATGAATAAAAGAAAAATGATATTATTTAAAGTTTAATATTATTGTTTAAATGAAAAGGTACAATGGTTCAAATATCAAAAGACATAATGATTCAAATTCACATGAGTTGGAAGACTACATAAAGAATAAATAATTATGAGAAGAATTTGTGGTTGATTTTGTTGAAGTATATACATTTATATATAATGGATTGAATAAAGTTTCATTCTATTAGGTTGGTGCATGTTTACAAGCTGGGTCTTGTATGAGGATTAGATTCCTCACATCTCAGTTGGATCTAAGATCAACAATTTGGGACTTGTTATGAGGGTTGGATTCCTCATTTCTGAGTTGCATTTGAGAACTACAAGCTGGGTCTTGTAACAGAGAGATGGGTCTCTCATAATTACTTGAAGTTGAATATATTAAAATATTGATCTTAGTATTCAGTTAAGTTAAATAAATAAATAAAATATTGATTCTTTTATATATTGGTTGAGAAAATGAAATAAATATATGTTGTTCAGTTAATTTATGAAAAGTGGAAAATTCTCCAAAGTTTTGTGACACTTATTCACCCCCCCTCTTAGTGTCAAGTGTCCATTTCAACATAAGGTAAGTTCATAAACATGGAACTTGAAAAGTATTACAAGGAATCTGGGATTGAATAGGCATGTTCAAAAATGCCAAGTTGTAGAAATCGCTGTGGACATAAGTTGTTGTGATATATGGTAACTCGGTTACCATCAGTTGCAAAAGACAAGAAGATTGTGGAAGAGGTATGAACAGGTCATCTGTTAATTACTCAAGTGTGAAATTTTTTGGTTTTGATGCTTATGTTTTTTATCATCACTCTAAGTAGGACCGACATAAAATAGGTAGATCTTTGATATGGCGATGATGTCAAGGTATGTAGACTATGGGATCCTACTACCCAAAGAATCAGCATGGATAGAGATGAAATGTTTGATGAATCTCCTTTTTATAAAATAAAACATAGTAAAAGATGAAAGGTTCAATGCATGAATGGTAGAAAAAGGGGATTTGGAAGGTATTTATTTCCATGAAATTTTCTCACTGATTGTTAAAATGTTGTTTCTATTTCATGTTGTGTGAGCACTAGTTGTGTTAGTAAAACTAGATGTTAAAAATATTTTACATGAATTTTTTTGGATAAGAGGATGTATATGGAACAACCATAACAGTTAGTTCAAAATCACAATAGAAGATTTGTTTGCAAGCTTAAGAATCATTGTATGGCCTAAATAATTCTAGGAAAATGGTACAAGATGTTTGATTCCTTCATGATGAGACAAATTTTACAAGTGAGTATAACCATTGTGTTTATGGTATATTCATTATCTTGGTGTTATATGTTATGCGTGTTGCAAGCACGAGCATGGTTGAGATGAACAACTTGGCTCAATTGGTTAGGACTTTTGTTATGAAGGATATGAGAGAAGAAAAATAAATCTTGGGCATGGGAATACACAGATACATGAAGGATGTTAAATGTTTTTAGCACATAAGAAGTATGTGGTGAAGATTCTCAGGAAATTCAGTATGAATAATGTGAAACCGGTAAAATCGCCTTGGCTTTCCATTGTAATTTTTCTTCAAGTTTATGTCCCAATTGATGAAGAATAAAAGGTTTATATGTCTGAAGTATTATATGCTAGTAGGAAGTTTTATGGTTGTGATGGAAAATAGTCAGCATTTCACATGCACTTGGTGTTGTCAGTAGACACATGGAAAAACTTGGTGAAGATAATGGAAATGGGTGCTTCAAACAGATAAGCAAAAGTATCACCTACAGTGGTTGCAATGATTTATTCTATGGTTATGATTCATGAGATTTGGACAAGATAAGACCTACATCAGGTTATGTCTTGCATGGATGCAAGGATCTATTGGGTAAGTTTGGACAGGTACAAGATGTGGTGTTTTTTGGTGGTCAAAGTGTTGTGCATTTAACTTAAGGTACAACATATCAAAATGGGACAAGTGCATCAATTTATTAGACAGGTTATTGATGGAGGAAGAATGGTCCATACTAGAGAGAATCATGAAAACATGTTCACATAATAGTATTGTTAGAGAATTTGTGGAGTTGTGATGGTGTTTGGCTTCTCTTATCTTGCATAAAAGGTGATGAATTAATTAAGGGAATGATATATCAAGTAAATTTTTGTCAAGGTGGATATTGTTGGAAATATCCCAAGAAATTTCCCATGTGATCACATGCACATGCATGAAACTATATTAGGAATGTACATGCATTCACTCTTTTTTGAACTAATTGTGTAACTAGTGGATCTAATTATAATCAGTTAGTCTAATTGTTTGAGAGATTGTATATATACGAGAATACCCATAGAGGTGAGAGTGAAATGTGCGCAATGTGTGAGCAAGACACAATATTGTGGAGTTCATTGTGTATGTGAGGAGAGGAGGGTTGTATGCCTGGGTTGGGTATTGTGATTCTCCCTTGAATAATAATAATATCGATTATCATTTCCTCGTGGTTTTTCCCTGTATTGGATTTCCACATAAATCACTATGTCAATTGTGTGATTTATGTGTTCTCGGTTTGTTTCTTGTTTATGCTATGTTTTTCTTCTGCTACCCAAGAACAATATATCATAAAGAAAAATTGTCGTGGATGACTAGATGATGGAGGATTTTCTTGGAGATGATTATACAATGGATTAAATTAGAGAGGCAACCGGTGCACAACATTGTGGTGAAGAAGTTCTTGTAGTGCAACCTCTTATTGGATAGTTAGATGTTCTTGAAGCTTGTCAATAAAATTGCTGATATCATCCTAGAATTGATCCACAAGTGATTTAAGGGGAAATAAATGAAACATTGTTAACTCCACGACAAGGAGGTCAAGAGTGCCAGAATAGGGGTTCATCATGCCTTCCTATATTGAGTACTGCACAACAAAGAAATCCTGAACACATCCAGGTGGATGAAAGTGGTTTAGCACTTGAAGGTAAGTTACCTAACCATAATATTCATTATCATTCTTATAAAATCATTAAAGAATATTTTGAACCAAAATACGATGCCACTAAATGTCAATTATTTTTCTATTTGATAAAATATATAAGTTTAACTGTTGTTAGGAGATTTTAGGCATTGAAGTAGTCAAAAGTTTAGAAACATGTCATCATATTGTTATAAATATTGCAGAGGCTTTTCAAATAGTTGTTAAGAAATATCGTTCTAAAGACCGCAATGTAACCTGACGTGTCTTACCACAATCAATTGTTAGCAAGATCACCAGAAAACATTGTTTGCTACAAAAAACCTATCATCTCATGAAATGAAATATCAAAACCCTTAAAAAGTATTCTCATAGACAATATAGCCTCGAAACAAGTATCCCAATAGAGGACTAGTACAATATTTCTGGCATGAGAACACTAGGCCTTCTTCTAACCAAAAATATGTACTAAAATTAAGAAGGGGATCTAGGTACCATTAACCTCATATTAAACACTTTCTTGACATTACACAGACATAATTGTATGAGAGATCTAGGATAATACATATTGTGCTTAACTTGGGACAAAGACCTTTCCATAAATATAAACCTTGGTATGTTTTAATAAACACAACTCATAACACATGTTGTTGTAGATATCACATTGAGCATGGTTATTATTATGACACACACACACACACACACACACACACACACACACACACACACATATATTGTTTTTCATAACAATCTTTTGCATGAATGCTTAGTTATATTGTCATCATTGTCATATAGAGACTTTATTCACAACATCTTATGTACAAAGCTGGAGGGTTGTACATTTTATCAAAAATATTTCTTATATGGGACATGCCTGAGGTGTGGTGGAATGGAATTACTAAGAAAGTGCATCCATGTAAGTGATGAGTGTGAATTGGAAGGAAGGAGTTTTCCTTGCAAAGATTTAAATATGTCGCATATGATATTTATGGAGGGCAAGAAAGAAAAACAAATTAATTGGTGACTTACCAGGTATGAGTATATGAATTCATGAAGGAATTCATCAAAACAAAATGACAATATGTTTAACAATTCCACATGACTCGATGGAAAGACGAGCAATTTAGAATATGCAAAGATACATTTCTTGTTGGTATTGTCATATCAGTTGTTGATTTTTCTTTGAAATACACCCTTCAACCACAAAATGAGATTCAAAGAAAATATTATCAGTGATATAAGGTCATCATAATGCTCCATATCACATATAGGCATGGGCCAAATAGTAAAGAAGAAAACAAAGTTATATTGAAGGAGTATCACTTCTACATAACCAATGATCAATGACATGACTTATCTTACATACATCATTGCTTTTAGTTTTTTATAATCACCTTAAGGACAATAACATACAAATGGATCAACATTGGATTTGGTAAGATGGTTGCACAATTCAGTTAAAAAATGCTCATGTATGCTACAAAAAAAACTCAAGGTACCACACCTTTGGAACTATTTCAAGTCTAGGCACAAGAAAGGGGAGCATGATGGAGCATACACATGCATAAAAATAACATTATGTAGGAAATAAATGAATTTCAAAACTACTTCCCTCATTTTGTATGTGAAATCCATTGTTTAATGATTTTCTTCAATAATGGGAGAGGGAACAAGAACCCATTAAGACCAATCACACATGAAAGGACATATACATAGATATTTTTGAGAGGTGGTCAATGTAGATCAATCACTGTGGTATGAATGAAAAAAAATCTAGGGCACTTGTGGATTCCATTCAATTAGAAAATTAGACAATGAAACAATTGAAATATTGAAGAGAAAACTCTCTTTCTTTGGTGGTCCATGTAGTAGTAATGAATTGGATGATATTGAATCAACAGACTCGGTTGATAGACGGGATCATGTATCACTCCCCATTGGTTAACGTATAAGTATGGAATTATCATGGTTGGAGTAATACCAATCAAATATTTCAGGAGATTATGATCATGTCTCAGATCTCATACTGCTAGATTTGGTGAAACCTTCTATTAAAATTTGAATAACTATCAGATCAATATTTTATGTTTTGGTCATTTAGTGGACTCATGTGTTGGCACTCCATTTTTTGTAGGGAACATATACGCAGTGGTTTCACTGAGAGGTAATGAATGGGGAGTTGATTATTGGTTAGCACATTGTTAGAGGGAAATTAGACCCGCATGCGATAAGTAACAAACTCTTAAGGCATTGAATTTCCAATTGGGTCAATCATTATTAAAGGAGAATGTCTGACAGGGGATGAAAGAACATGGAATAAAGGTGGTTATGTATTTCAATATTATAGACTAGGTGAATTTATATACCAATTTATGAACTTGGTTGTTGGTACAAACCTCCAAATATAAACAATGCCAAGCAAGAACGGATCTACGATACTTCTTTCCTTACTTTGAGCATGAGAATTTAATGTAGACCATCTGTATTAGAAGTGATCACAATGGTCTACTTGAATCATAATAAGCATGTAAAAGGAATAATTGAGAAAATATTTCAAATTTATGAATGATTGAAATTTTGGCTTCAAGATATGGTTGTTATGGTATTCTTGTATGTTGTGGTTCTTTTTTGTTGTTAGGGAACTATGCCTATGCCATTCCTTTCCTTGTATTTCCATGCCATGCCTTTCCTTTTCTTCACTTTCCATGAAATTTCATCCAATGAAGTGTTTTTTCCATGCCATGCCTTTCCATGTCATGTGTTTCCTTACCATGTCATTTCATTCCATGCCTTGCCTTCCCATGCCTTCCCTTTCCTTTCCATCCCTTTCCTTGCCATGCCATGCCATGCATTTCCTTTCCTTGAAATGTCTTTCCATTCCATTCCTTTCCTTACCATACCATGCCATGTATTTCCTCTCCATGCCATACCATGTCTTTCCTTTCCATGCCATGCCTTGCATTTCTATGACATGCCTTACCTTTCCATGCCATGTCATTCCTTGCATTTCCTTTCCTTTCTATTCCATGACATGCCTTTCCATGTCATTCCTTTCCTTGCCATTCCATGCCTCGCCTTTCCATTCCATGCCTTTCCTTGTCATGTATTTCCTTTCCATACAAAGCCATGCCATGCCTTGCCTTTCCATGTCATGGATTTCCTTTCCATGTCATGGATTTCCTTTCCATGTTATGTTATGCCATGCCTTACATTTACTTTCCTTTCCATGCCATGCCATGCCTTGGATTTCCATGCCATTCATTCCATTATTTGCATTGCCTTACCTTTCCATTACATACCATGCATTTCCATGTCATACCTCTCCATGTCATTCATTTCCTTTTCATTCCAGGCCATTCCATGCCTTCCATTTCCATACCTTTCCTTTTGATGCCATTCCTTTCCATGCCATTCCTTGCATTTCCATGAAATTCCATGCCTTGCATTTCCTTTCCTTGCCATGCCATTCCTTTCCATGTAATGCCTCGCCTTTCCTTTCCATTGCATTCCATACTATGACTTATATTTCCTCTCCTTTCCATGCCATGCCATGTCTTTCCTTGTCTAGCCTTACAAGGTGTTAAATTTCCAAACATATGTAATAAGAATTGATCAAAACCCTAGTCCCAGAGATCCTGCAACAAACAATTTTATGTGAAATGAAATGATAACAAAGGGAACCCACTAGTTGAACCTTGGTTCCTTGGATATAATGCAACCGAAGGTTCATCCATCTGAGTCTCAGTTTGAGTTTTATCACGAGTTGCAACTCTCCTCCTCAATCCATTTAGTGAGATGTTGGCAATTTTTTTCGGGGGCATAAAATCAATACTGAGAAGTATAATGAATTTTTGTAAGCTCCCACATATCCATTTTTCCAAGGCCCATGTGAGCATGGTACCCACAATCACCCATCACAATGTTCTTGAAAATCGACCTCATGTTCAAAATTTGCAGTATGCCTCATTGAGAAAAACTCTAGTCATACAGATCCTGCAACAAATTCTTTTCGGGGAAATGGAATGACAACAAAGGGGCCCCACTAACTAAAAATCGATGCCCCATATTTGATGCAACTGATGGTTCATCCATATGAGTCCTGATTTCTATTTTATCACAAGTTGCAAATTTCTTCCTCAAGCCATTCAAGGACATGTTGTAAATTGGTTCTGGGGGCATAATATACACACCGAGAAGCATAAAGGAGTTCCATAAGCTCCAAAACATATTTTTTGTGAATACTCACGTGACCACACTACCTACAATTTCTCGACATAGTGTTCTTGAAAATCCATCTCTTGTTCAAAATTTGCACTATGACTCATTGAGAAAAACCCTAGTCCCAAAGATCCTGCATCAAATGCCTTCCTGGGCAAACAGAATGATGGAAGAGGCACCCCACTAGATGAAAATTGGTGCCCCAGATCCAATTCAATTGACGTTTTGTTCATTTGAGTCCCATTTTGAGTTTTATCATGAGTGGAAACTTGCCTCCTCAAGCCCTTCAGGTTCATGTTGGAAATTTGGTTTTGGGGCATAAAATCTACATCAAGGAGCATAACGAAGTTTCGTAAGCTATCACATATCTATTTATCCAACACCCATGCAACCATACTACCCATAATAACCCGACAAAATGTTCTTGAAAATCAACCTCTTATTCAAAATTTGCATTATGCCTCATTGAGAAAAATCCTAGTCTTGGAGATCCTACAACAAATGCTTTTTATGGGAAACAAAATGACAAATGAGGGGCCCCACTAGATGAAACCAAGTTCCTAGAATCCAATTCAACTAATGTTTCATCCATCCTAGTCCCATTTTGAGTTTTATCGTGAGTTGCAAATCGTCTCCTCAAGCCATCCAAGGACATGTTGGCAATTTGGTCTGGGGGAATAAAATCCACACCTAGAATAATACCAGATTTTCATAAGCCCCGACGCATATTTTTTTCCAAGGCCCGTTTGACCACTCTACCCATAATCACTTGACATGATTTTCTTGAAAATCAATCTCTTCTTCATAATTTGTATTATGCCTCATTGAGAAAAACCCTAGTCCCGAAGATCCTGCAACAAACATTTTTCTGGGAAATGAAAAGATAGAATAATGGCCCCACTAGCTAAATATCAGTGCTTTATATCCAATGAAACTAATGTTTATACATCCAAGTCCTGGTTTGAATTTTATCATGTGTTGCATGTCACCTCCTCAAGACATTCAAAGACATTTTGGAAATAGACCTAGTAGACCTAAACCATGACCATGACATAGACCTATACCTATACCTTTATCAATACCTAGACCTATATCATTACCCTAACCTATAACATGACATATACCATGACCTAGGCCATGACCTATACCATGGTGATACAAGGCATGACAAGGCAAAGAATGACAAGGCAATGCTTAGGTATAGGTTTAGGTCTAGGTATGGAAATGCAAGGAAAGGAAATGCAAGGCAAGGAAAGGCATGACATGACAAGGCTAAGAAAATATAGAAATGGAAAGCCAAGGTAAGGTCTAGGTCTAGTTCTACATACTATATCATGTTATAAAAGTTATTTGGTTGAAAGATCAGTTTTTATTTATTTGATTTTAAATAAGGCCTTGAAGTTGTTGTTCTTTATGAAATCAAAAATATGCCTAAGATAATCCAATTAATTGTGATAATCCATGTTTCACAACCATGAATATAAATAATATGTATGAATAAAGAGAACTTATGTTATTACATTGAAATTCCCATGCAAGTATTTTATCTAAGATAGATCGGATAACAAGTTGTATAATTTCATTCTTAACAAATGATTTGATTTTAATTTTTAGGTATTAAACTTGTTAATTTAGTAAAAGCATTATTTTTTTTAAGAAAAAAAAAGGATTGATACATGAATGACATAATTGTTTTATGAAATGAACTTGAAAACAAATTCTCTCTCATGATGAAAAAAACTATATGTTTACAAACAATTAGTTTTATGAATATCATAATGAAAGTACTTTTTAGATGATTTGTGGTTAGCAAAGGTAATGAAAGAAAATGCAATGAAGCACAACACAATGCAAGGAATGGCATGGTATGGCACATGTCATGGCAAGGAAAGGCATATGGCAAGGAAAGACATGGGATGGCATGACATGGAAAGGAATGGCATGGAAAGGAATGGGAAGGCAAGGCATGTATTGGCATGGCGAGTCAAGGCGTGACATGGCAAGGCATGGCATGGCAAGGGATGGCATGACATGTCATGGAATGGAATGACAAGGAAAGGAATGGGATGGAAAGGAAAGGCATGGAAAGACATGGCATGGCATAGAATGGAAAGGAAAGGCATGGCATGGCAAGGCAAGGCAATGTAAGACATGACATGGCATGGCATGGAAAGGAAAGTAAATGCAAGACATGGAATGGCATGGTATGACATGGAATGGAAAGAAAAGGCATGGCATGGAAAGGCATGGAATGGAAATTCATGGCATGCCATGGAAATACATGACATGGGATGGCAATGAAAGGAAATGCAAGGAATGGTATGGCATGGAAAGGTAATGAATGGCATGGAAAGGCAAGGCATGGCATGACATGGAATGGAAAGGAAATACATGTCAAGGAAAGGCATGGAATGACAAGACGAGGCATGACATGGCATGGAATGACAAGGAAATTCATGGCATAGCAAGGCATGGCATATCATGGAAAGGCAAGGAAACACAAGGGATGGAATTTCATGGAAAGGAAATGCATTTCATGGAAAGGGAATGCATGGCATGGAAAGGAAAGGCATGGCATGGCATGCCATGTAAATACATGAAACAAAAAGTTAGGTAATGACATGGAATGGAAAGGAAATGCATGAAATGGCAAGGCATGAAATGGCAAGGCATGAAATGGCAAGGCATGGAATAGAAATGCATGGTATGGCATGGCATGTCATGGCATGGAATTGCATGGAAAGGAAAGGAATGGCAAGGAAAGGAAAGACATGGCATGGAAAGGAATGGCATGGCATGGAAAGGAAAGGAAAGGAATGACATGGCATGTCATTGAAAGGAAACTCATGGCATGTCAAGGCATGGTCTGGAAATAACACTTCATTGGATGGAGAGGAAATTTGCGATATAAAGTCAAGTCATATGTCCCTAGAAAAAATGTTTTGAATTTCTTAGGATAAGAAATGTTGCATTTTTTGTGATACTTTTTTCATTGAAATCCACATTTTGATTTGCATTTTTCCTTCCATAATGTTATGGAAAGATATATATTTATTGTTTTAGAGGTTAAAATGGGAATTTGTACATGGAAATACATGCAAGGAGGGATTAATCTATTTTATATCATAGTTGTGTTCTAGGATTTGTAAATGTAACAACCTATATTTTGGCCTTAGAAAGTTAGAACTTTGATTTTTACTTATCTTAGTGATTCATTTCTTAGTATTTGTTGGGTTTAGTTAGAATCATATAGGCATTTGATATCTATACATCTTGATCTATTTATGTGTTGCAAGATATTATTTTTATTATTATATGTCTATGATGATGATAGTTTTCTGATTTGTTTAAACATGAAAATTGAAATATGGAACATTGGTATGTGGATACTAGTTTATAATTATGTATAATAGATGCAAGAAATGATGTAAATAAACACACATTTATTAATTGAAAATTAATACATAAAGAAATCTTATATGAAATTTATAATGTATATGCATGGATATCAGCTATGTGATATCCAAACGTCTAAAGTGTTGAGGTGACCAAGGAATGGAAAGGCAAGGAATGACATGGTAAGTCAAGGAAAGGCAAGGAATGACATGGAAAGGTAAGGCAAGGAATTCCATGGCAAGGTAAGGCATGTCATGGAAAGGCAAGGAAAGACATGGAAATGCATGGCATGGCATGACAAGGAAAGGAAATACAAGGCATGGCAAGGCATGGCAAGGAAAGGAAATACAAGGCATGGCAAGGCATGGCACAAAATAGCATGGAATGACATGGGATGACATGGAAAGGCATGGAAAGGTAAGGCAAGGCAAGGTAAGGCAACACATTGTAAGGCAAGGAAATGAAATTCATAGTAAGGAATGGCAAGGCATGGCATGGAAAGGAAAGGCATGAAATGCCAAGAAAATGCATGGAAAGGAAAGGAAATCTAAGGCATGGAATGGAAAGGAAAATAAATGCATGGAAAGGCATGACATGGAAAATAAGGGCATGTCGTGACATGGTATGGAAAAGAATGGCATGGCATGGCATGGAAAGTGAAGGAAAGGAAAGGCATGACATGGCAAGGAAATGAATGGAATGGCATGGAAAGTCAAGGAAAGGCATGTTAAGGAACATGGAAAGGAAAGGGAAGGTAATGGAGCACACTAAATGACAAATACAAGGTAATACTAGGAAAGAAAGGAAAGAAAAGACAAGGAAAGACTATGAAAGAACAAAAAGAAAAGGAAATGCATGTCAAGGCTAGGCATTGATCACATACTTTTTTCTGGACACCCCATCCACTTGGCATATTTCACATTCATCCATGTTGTTGGATACCTTAGAATTCACAAATGTGGAGTGGTTGCATGCATGCACATTCTTGGAGGGAACATTGCATATGGACACTTGGAATTTGAATTAGCTTGATGATTATTTGTGGTGGTGTGTCCCACTCGTGAGCATTATTTAGTGCATAGTATTACTATTTTTGGATGAGGGTGGATTTATTTGAAGATTATAATGTCGAGATGTTGTAACGTGTTCAACCATGGATTAAGGAGAGATCTAAGTAATTCATTATTATAATATTTATTTGACTTGTCACGGAGTTAGTTAGACAATAATAGTATTTTATTGCATAAGATAAGATACTCACTCTATAAATAAGAGTTCCCTCTCTCCATTATAAAGGGTGGATAATTTGGGTATTTAGGAGCTCTCTTCTTGGGCTACATTGTAGAAAATTTTGGCAAGAATAATGGAGAATTTGAGGTATATTTTGATTTGATGTCAGGTTTTATTGTGCACTCATATTTTATGTATTGATTTTGTATTAAGAAACCCTTCTAGCATGTTGTGATTTACATTACAATGAACTACCCTTCATTTTGGATAGATTAATGTGGCGTTTCAACTCTCTTATTTCTATTGTAATTATGTTGGCCTACATGATTTTTATTATTGGTTTCTATAGTCTTAAATATGATGGATCTTTAGTCATTTGTCAAATTTAGGTAATGAGAACCATTAATTGTGTATGTATTTAGCACTTACCAATATTTTCTGCCATAAGAGGTTTGTTAATACATAACACAAGTATTTATAAAAAAATTAGAAAAAATGAAATATTCTTACTTTCATATACTTCATTAAAATTTTAAAAAGTTATTAACCAAATTGAATAAATTCATACATTCATCAACATAAAATGCAAACTAATGAGATTCATAAAAAACATGTCA
>ML804076.1:213924-225816 GCA_009831015.1 Picea engelmannii
TTTTATACAGAAGCATCCAGAGTTACTCAAGCATTGTGGACAACACTTGTCTCAAGGGGAGGGGCATGTTAAGCCCTAATATTGGCTCATTACCCCTTAATTGGGACATATTATATTAGTAATGCTATTTTATTTATGTCGGCATTAGGCCATTAGTTGTAATTTAGATTAGTAATGTTATTTTAATTATGTTGGCTTTAGGCCATTATTTGTAATTATACCTCCTAGTCTCCTATATATACCAAGGAGACATTTTGATTTTGGATCATCTTGTACTTGAACATTTAAGTGGGGTAAAAGGAGGTTGCCCCCTCGAAGAGGCTTATTATCTGAAATTATCTCTTTTTCAAGGCGTTGAGTACTTTTCCTAAGGTTTTTATATGCTATATTGATGTTTGGTTCTTAACAATGAACAAACTTAGCAAAGTAAAACAAACTGTAGGAAATTAACACTAAGGATTCATCAGTGGAACATAGAAATAAATTAGTGCTATAAAGGCTTAGATCAAAGTCTTTCATGCACTCAGGTGATGTTCCTGTGATTAATAATGATTATATGGATTAATTTTCCTATCCTTCAATGGATTCAAATAGTGTTTAGCTAAGCTACAAGAAAACTAAATCAAAGAAAAATAAATTAAAAGACAATGAAGACAATCTGAAAATGACTTGTAAACAAATGAAACTAAAACTCCAATACAATTATTCAAATGGGTACAACAACAATAATGAAATCTATGTAATAATGCAATGGATATCTAAACTACTGAATGAATGGAAATTTTTACCAATGATCTATGGAAAGAAATAGATAGAAAGATATGCACTTTGTACTCAATGGATGCCAACATACTTTGCATATCGGTGCATGAAATAATATTTAAGAATCATATGATTAAATCAATCTTCAAGGTGCATATGTTATATGTTTGTGATAATAAGACAAAGAAGTGTCAATAGTAATCACTAAAGAATTATCTTATCCATAGCTTGAACTCAAAGTCTGAAACTTGAACATGCTAGGATTACTAATCCATGTACCAACATTAATCTAGAAATCACAGTAAATATATTATTTCTATGATATGTTGTATTGTTATGTTTCAAGAAGGCATATTCAATAAAAGAAATGATATACATCATGTGTTCCAAACCTTATGAGAAGGGATCAAATCCAATGCTCAAAAGTGACTTTATAAATGTTACTGAGAGAAGCGTTTTGTCATATGACAGAGGTGAAAATAGTGATCAGCTCCTTAAGAAATGATACCACAAACATATTATTTATACAAACCAGATTCTTGGTGCCAAGACAGTTCTGAAATGTATTATATAATTGTCACATGAATCAAGTGTCAACAATGTTCAAAGGAGACAAAAAAACTCCATTTTTGTAAGCAACAAAGTGGTTTTACAAAATTGGAATCATGTTGCACACATATGAAGAATTAATATTGAGTATTATTAATATTGAATAAAAACCAAAATTGCAATTAAAGAGAAAACTAGTTAGAAATCATACCATACGATAAAATGAAAATATAATGGAATAAAAATAAATAAAGGGAACACAAAAATGATTACCCACACTAAGCGGCCTTTCCCAGGTGGCTAGCACTATTGATAAATATTAGATCAAGCTAAGGATATGCACAATATATCAACAACAATCATCTTTTCATTTAATCATGGAACTCTGTTTTTACATGGCAACCAACTCCTTAAAGCTTTCTCACAAGAACAAGTCTCCCACTTATAAAAACTTCATGAAAATAATGTACACCATTCTCAAACCTATATGGCTCTTATTTGTACATTAAAATCATTGAATAAAGGATGAGACCGAATCCCAATGCTTAGATTTCAAATTTTACATTTTTAGGCAAAAATCTCAAAAAAATGGGTTTTACTGCAATTTGCGAAGATTCGAGTTAGAGATCCACCCATATATTCTAAGACAATTTGAATTTAAAAAAGCCTCCTACCTAGTACTCAATTTTTCACCCTCTGGACAAAACCCATATTTTATAATTTCTAAATCTGCCTTCATATGCATGAAAATCGAGGCAAAAGTTGGTAGTTTGAGATTTTTACTAATTTTTGCATAAACATTCCCCCTAAGATGGAGGTCCACACATGAGACATGAGTGAATTCTAACAGGACTTTATGTATGTCGAATTCATTCTGGACAAAACCCAATTGCCGAATTTTCCCCTAGAAGCGTGCTAATTTTCGACTATAATCTAGTACTGGAGGGTTGCTGATGTTGGTACCAGACGAGCACAAGTGAAAAATACACACTAGTATCGGATGAGCACATAAACTGGATGAACACAAGTACCAGATTAATGTAGAACCTTTTGGTACCAGATGACTTGGAGTGTGAGTATCGAATGACCTTGAGTGTTCTAGTTCAGGTACCAGATGAGTTCCAGTGCGGGTACCGAATGACTTCCAGTGTGGGAATAGTGCAAGAACATATTGTCTGGACATAAAAACAAAAAATTAAACCATAATCAACAAAAATATTCTATAGTCATCCTTTTAATAACTAAAATATGGAAAATTCTGTATTCACCACATAGGATGAATAACAAGAGATAATGGAGGTTTATGGTGTAATTAGGGATATATTATTGATGAAATGCAGGGAGAAGATGTAATGATGAGTATATTTTTGTAGTGTAAAATATGAAAATAATTGAGCCCAAAAATAATGTACGAGGTTCATATGGATAGTTTTTATGTCCATGTTCCCTCAACTCACTAAAATCTGTTGTACAAGGTGAAGCTTCAACCCCTATATCAACGTCATCGACAGACACCTCCTATCGAGATAATGCAACAAATATTCCATGTTTCACTAGGATCTGAGTTAATGATGATATAGCGACATGTACGTACTGCAATATCTTTGCAATAGGAGGATGTTGGTTAGGGGGGTCATCCCTTCGCCTAGGGGGATGAGAACTTAACATGGGATCGTGCCTAGCATGTTATCGATCCTGTGTGGACCCTCGAGCCACCCCTTGGAAGTCACCAATGTCGAAGTAGTGGACATGATGACCCAAAATAAATTTATCCCATAATTTTTGCGAAAAATATAAAGGAACCTCCCTGTTATTGTAGTGAGGTTTCTCAAATACCATGTACCACTGATCCATCCAATTTTTACTAATTTTTGGGTGGATGCACTAGTCAATGAAAATGTGTTTCTTAGTCATGGGTGGTTGTTATCTAGATCAAGGATTGATAAAAATAGGCATCAATTGTTTTTTTGATAAACCCAAGTCTCCAACTTTCTTTCTATCATATCCAGTACTGTAATGTTCAAGCATTCTTTCCCTATATTAAAAAAAGAAGTTGATTTTCCTTGGGACTTTGCAATGAACCTCACAATGACATCCAAGGAAGTGTCCAAGGAATCTCTTCAAGTTTATCTCATGCCCCTTAATGGATTTACAAGTTTTTTTAATGTGTCCAACCCCTCATCAATTTGGGTGTTTATGTTGGGTGGTTGTGGTGGGTTGGGGTTTTATTCATCTTCGTTTATTGGTTGTTAGTTTGGATTGTCTTCGGGTTCCATTTTATAATATATGGTGCAATTTAATAAGGCATGGAATGTAAATTAGGTTTGTTTTTCTAATTAAAATATAAAACTACAAAAAACACCAATAAATATTTTAAGAAATAAAAAAAAAAACCGACTAAATAATCTCATTTCTTCTAAATTCTTTATAGTTATTTTTAAATGGGAAAAGTTAGTAAATGTAAGAGGTGACTCTCCAAATTTTCTAAATGATATTTCTCTATAAGATTACAAATTTATATAATTTATATTCTTTTACAATATATTAAATTAATTGAATAAAAGTAAAAATTACTAAATTGAGAAGAAAAAAAGAGAAATCAAGCATACCTGGATTGAATGGGACATAGTGGAAATATATTGACAAGTATCCTCCTCTCTATTTTCTCAATGAGGATGTAATATTACAAATATAAAATAGTATTCAGAACAAAAATATTTAGCTAGAAATGGTAGAGAAACAATTATATAACTGGAACAATACCAGAATAATACCAGAATAACACCAGAAAGAGCACTTTGATTACTGATAGAAATGTTCACTTGCCTCTTCAAGGGGGAAACCTCTAGCAGAGAAAATATCTATTACAATAATATCCAAGACAATATTTCTCATACCCTCTACTTCTATTTATAATAAATCTGTCTATCCAAAAGAATAATCTAGAGGAAGATCCTTCTAGAAGCGAAAGCTTCTATTAGGTCTTCTTACATTTGACTTATTCTTCCTTATTTCTAGGCCTTATTAATATTGGCCTTTATTACATGGAATTATATTATTCTACCTATGTGAGGGGTTAGGGAGGTTAGGTCCCTAACATTCCCCCCCCCCCATTGAAGAACAACCTTGTCCTCAAGGCTTCATATGAGGGAATTGTTTTAGAATGGTGGTCGGCTCCCAGATGGGATCTTCTAGAGGGGTATCCTTCCATTGGACTAACACTTCATGGATGGTGTGATGACAGAGATGAATATCTATTTGGGCCAAGACTGCTTGTGGATACAACCATATGGAACCTTCTTCATCCAACTCAGGGAGGCTAGTTTGAGTTTGGCACATAGTTCCAATCACCTTCTTTAAACATGAAACATGGAAAACAAGATAGAGCTTCAACTAACTGGGTAGATCTAACTGATAGGTCACTGATCCCACATGATTTAGCACTATATAAGGACCATACAATTTTGGTGCAAGTTTCTGATAGTGTTGAACTTTGAGTGAAGTTTTTTTATAAGGTTGTAGTCAAAGAAATACATGGTCCCCTTCAACAAAATGGCATTCATAATTACCTTGATATGCTTGTTGCTTCATGATATTTTGAGCCATGACCAAATTGGATTTGAGTGCATGAAGAATAGCCTCACAGACTATAATATTTGTGTCAAACTCTTGAGCCTTAGAGACCCCTGGAATAAAGGAGGGAACTGATGGAGGATTTGTTTCATAGATTGATTCAAAATGAGTTATCTGAGTAGTTTTATGGTAAGAGGTGTTGTACCACCATTCAGCTAGGGGTAACCATTGAGCCCACCTATTTTGCTGCTCAGATGAAAAACACCTCAAATATGTTTCCAAAATATTGTTGACAACTTCAGTCTGGCCATCCATTTGGGGGTGATAGCAACTGTTGAGATGCTATTGGGTGCCCTATAGCTTGAACAATTCTTGCCAAAAATTGTTGGAGACAATGGGGTCTCTTTCAAAGATAATATAATTAGGCATTCCATGAGGCTTGAAGATATTATGCATGAATATTTGAACCAATGTGGCGGTTATGAATGGGTGTTGAAGAGAAAAAAAATGATAATATTTGGAGAGACGATCGATGACCACCATGATGACTGACTTATTTCCTGATGTAGGTAAGCAAAAAATGAATCCCATAGAAATATCTCACCAAATAGCACGGGGAATCATAAGTGATTGGATTGTTCCTAGAGATTTGACATTTTCTCCCTTGTTGCATTGACAAACCTCACATTTATACACAAAGGTGGGGACGTCCTATTTCATACCCTCCCAAAAAATGAACGTCTGACTCATTCATAGGTTTCAGTAAATCCTGAATGCATGACTGTGGGTGATGAATGGAGTTCATAAAACACTATTGATTTAATTTGGGATTTCTTGCATAAATACAAATGACCTTTGTAGCGAATCTCTTTATTATTCCAAGAGTACCCTGGAGAGATGGAAGAATTGTATTGCAATTTTTGGAGCAGGCTAGAAATTTTGGGGTCTTGCAACCATTTCTGACGAACATCTTGGAGCCAATCTGATACAATGAAGGAGAGGGAGAAAAGGGACCCATTTATTTCATATTTCCGGTAAGAGCATAGACCACTACATTTTCCTTTCCCTTGTTGTAAATGATCTCATAATCATAGCCAAATATCTTGGTCACCGATTTTTTCTGTGTCAGGGATGAAATTCGTTGTTTCAGGAAATACTTGAGACTCTAATGATTAGTTTTGATTTGGAATCATTGACCTAATAAATAAGGATTCTAGAGATCCACATTATGTAGAATAACTAACATTTCCTTTTCATAAATGCATTGTCCCAAATGTCTCTCTGAAAGTTGTTTTGTAGTGAAGCCTAAGGGCCTGCCATCTTGCATGAGGACAACTCCAATTCCTTTCCCAAAAGCATGACATTCCAATACGAATTTCTTTGTAAAGTCTAGGAGTGCTAGGACATGAGTCGAGCACACAACATATTTTAAGGATAGGAAGGCATGATCCACAACTGAAGTCCAAGTGAAAGCATTCTTTTTAAGGAGGGAAGTGAGAGGAGCTGCAATATTTCCATAATTCCAAACAAACTTCCTATAATATCCTATTAAACCTAAAAAACCACACAATCTCTTAAGATTTTTAGTGTGAGGATAATCTTGCATAGATTCAATTTTCTTAGGATCCACTTGGACACCATCCTTGCAGACAATATGACCCGAGTATTCCAATTTTGAGGCACCAAAGGAACATTTACATTGTTTGAGGAAAGATTGGTGCTTAGAGAGTAGATGAAGAAGTTGATTCACATGGAAAATATGGGATGACCAATTTTTACTATATATGAGAATATCATCAAAGAAAACTAAGACAAAATGACAGAGAAAAGGATGAAAGACTTGATTCATAAGACTTTGGAAAGTGGAAGGAGAATTACACAATCCAAAGGTCATTACCAAAAATTCATAATGACCCTCATGAGTGCGAAATGTAGTCTTGGGGATGTATTTTTCTTTCATATGGAGCTGGTGGTAGCTAGAACGTAGATCCGATTTGGAGAAGTACTAAGCACCACTCAATTCATTCAAGATGTCATCAATGAAAATAATGGGGAATTTGTCTTTGATTGTGAGTTTGTTGAGGGTGCAAAAATCAGGCACATGCACCAATTACACTCTTTATTGAGTACCATAACCAGAGGGGAAGAATATGAGCTAGTATTGGGATGGATAATAGCAGCGCCTAGTAATTCATGAAAACATTTCTCAATTTCATTATTCTGGGAAAAGGGATGATGATAAGCCCAAACATTAGAGGGAATATTGTCTAGGATGAGAGGGATGAAATGATCATTGATGCCACAAGAAGGGGGAAGTTCTTTGGGGGTGGAAAAAAAAACTTAGTGGAAGAAGAGGATAGATTGGAGTTCAAGATTCACATAAGTTGTCTCAACATCCCGAATGGAGTGGAGTTGGTCTATAATTCCCGAATGATCTTTTTTGAGAATATTTTCTATGCGATGGGAATTCATGATCTCAGGGGAGCCTCTGGTGATTCCTTTGAACTTATATTTTTGTCCCTCCTATTGGAATTTCATGGTTAAGTCCTTAAAATCCATGAGAATGGGGCCTAGAGTCCGTAACCATTTGACACCAAGAACAATGTCACAAACACCCATTTCTATAGAAAACATATGGGATTTCAGGTGATATTGACCAATTTGGAGTCGAACATTTTCACATCGTCTGCTACATTTCATGGAAGCACCATTGGAAATCATGATTTGAAAATTATTGACGATACAGATGTAACAATTTACTTCTTTGAAAATGGGGTGATGAATAAAGTTATCGGAGCTATCATTGTCCACAAGGATGATGAATTTCCTATTTTTGATGTAACCAATTAATTTGAGAGTCCAAGCAATAGAGAAGTGATTGAGGGAATTAAGTGAAATCACCAGGTCAACTTCCAGTGGGTCAGAGGGTGGGTTGAGGTTAGATGATGGGGGTAGTTCCTCCACAGGTGGAAAACTACATATTATTCAGACAGATCCTCAGTCATAGCCATAAAAATCTTTTGTTCCTTACACTTGTGCCTGGGAAAATATTTGTTGTCAAAATTATAACAAATATCCTCGAGTTGACATTCATCCATTTAAGCCCTAGTTAATTTCTAGATCTTGAGGGGAGTTGTAGGAGGAGAAAAATTGGTGGGCTTAGGGTGAGCAGGAAAGGAGGGTTTGCGGGTCTAGGAGGAGACAATTTGTTGGGATTTCTTGGCTCATTGAGTAGCTTCCAACCAAGTTTGGGAGCGTGCCATGAGAACATGGGCATGCATTTCATCTTTGAGGCCATTGATAAAGCATTCCCTAAAGAAAGCATCTGGCATGCCCTTTGTTATGAAATTCAAGTGCTCAAATGTAGAAATAAAGTATTTTGTTGTCCCAGAATACTTTAACTTGGTCAATCGATCTAAATGGTGGGTGTCAAATTCAAAGCGATCATAAAATTTGGCCACAAACTATGTCCAAGCAACATACCCTTGGCGTGCCTTTTTTCACCATTTCCACCATTTCCATCGTTCCAAATCCAAATATAGGACAACATAATGAATCTTGTCTAAATCATCAATAATGCCATGCAAAGAGAAATATTGTTCCATTTGGGAGACCCATCCTGTAGGATATGAGCCATCAAATATTTTCACCTCAATTCTAGGAGGGAGAATATCTCAGGAAAATTGGGTAGTATGAGGGCCTTGGTAATGGGAAGAGTCATGGTCATCCTAATAAGATGGTTGTTCAAAAGAGGAAGGGTTTTGGGAACAACCCAGGAAGTGTTCTTTGAGGTCTTTAATGTAGAAACATCGTTCTTGGAGGTATTTTATGTGGGAACATTGGTCCTTGAGGATATCAATAGTGGAATTGATGGAGCTAATGTTGGCAGTGAGATGCGTGATGTCGTCCATGTGCTGTTGGTTGTTATCAATAAAGGCATTGAATTCTTCAACTCATGTGGTAGTCATTTGGACAAAGGAGAAATAAAATGGTATAGGGGAAACAAAAGGGGTATGGGGGGTGGGTGGGACCATGGAGGAAAAAGGGTGTCAAATGCTTGGTAACATTGAAATCATGGAAAAAATGGGGATCCAAAGGGATAGGATCCAAATAAGGGTGTTAGATATGGGTATGGTCCACAAAAACAATTGTATTAAAAATGAGAGGCATAACTGGAATCGGGGTGAAGAGAGGAACCCAGTGGGATAAGTCCCAAATAAGTGTGTCAAAGTTATACTTCGTATTGAATAATACTATAGTGACAAAATACCCAAATGCTTAACCAGAAGAAATGCGTAGTAATTTCGCAACCAATATGAAGAAGGCATAGTTGCGCGACAATATATCTTGTCTGTTCTATTTTTTTGTTTTTGTCCCCAGTGGTAGGATATTCAGGATTTCTACAGAAAAAAATGTTTTCTTTGTGATATAACTCTCTGATATATGTGTGGGGTCCAATAGTAGTACTTGGCCCAATATCTCATGGAACCAACTAAGAAGGTTAGACTGTGCTCTTATTATTACTACCTCAATACCTAGGTACTAGAGAGTATCTTCTCGAGTGTTGTTCTTGGTGGAACTATAATGGTCAAGAGGCTGATCAGTTTATCTATGACGGGCTTCAGGAAATATAGGTTGATCTTTATACAGGTGTTGTCTAATGTGCTACCACTCGAAGGGGTACCAACAAGGGTTACAAAGGTGGTCAAAATTGTGCACGTGAGTACCACTTGTATTTCATGTGTGTATGACTCCTCGACCGCAGGTTTATGCATGTAATAACAAATCTATGTAGCTTTAAGACGTTGAAATACATCTCTACCCTAAAAAAAAATTAACTCACAATTGTCTATCGAGGAAGGTGCTTTGATACTACTTGTAGTATTCCAGATATAAAATAGTATGCAAAACATAAATATTTAGCTAGAAATGGCAGAGAAACAATGATATAACTAGAACAATACTAGAACAATACCAAAATAACACAAGAAAGAGAACTTTGATTATTGATAGCAATGTTCACTTGCCTCTTCCAGGGGGAAACCTCCAACAAAGAAGATCTCTATTACAATAATATCCAAGACGGGATTTCTCATACCCTCTACTTCTATTTATACTAAATCTATCTATCCAAAAGAACAATCTAGAGGAAGATCCTTCTAGAAGCGGAAGATTCTATTAGGTCTTCTTACATTTGACTTATTCTTCCTTGTTTCCAAGTCTTATTAATATTGGCCTTTATTACATGGAATTATATTATTCTACCTACGTGAGGGGTTAGGGTGGTTAGGTCCCTAATAGAGGTTAAAAACACAAGCATGATGTGTGAAAATGGGCACAAATTGCACCTGTAGCTCGTTAAAAATGCTATATCATATGAACACGCTTGTGTTCCTACCGATGAACCTACATGGCCAGTTGAGTGTAGGTTCGATCTTTTCCAAACTTATAGCTTCGATAATGCGTGCACATTCCTAAGAATGCACACACGTTCCTACGATTATGCATTCCCGTTGACCCCCTTACTACTTTTCTATCCACAAATTTTGTGCACACACTCCATAGTCAACTAAAGTGAACCGTAGTCAAGAACATTCCACCGTAATCAACCATAGTCAAATATATCTTACTAAATTCTACCATAGTCCAACATGGTCAACCAAAGTTAACCATGGTCAACCATAAATAAGCATGGTCAACCATAGGAAAACATGGTTAACCATAGAATACCATGGTCAAACATGGCCAATTAGTATACTTTCATGGTCAACAAATGTTAAACACATTCAAACATGGTCAACGATGATGAACGTTACAATATGAAAAAATCATCAAGGAATGCCACAATATAACCATAGTAAAACATGGTCAACCATAGTCATCCATAGTCAACCATAATTACCATGGTTAGTGATAGTCAACCATCATCAACGATAATAAAACATGGTCAACCAAATTGAACCATAGTCAACCTAAGTCAACTAAATCCAACCATTGTCAAACTTGGTCAAACATGGTTAAATATGTTCAACCATTATCAATGAAAGGTAACCATGGTCACCTAAAGTGATCTGTAGTCAAACATAATCCACCATAATCAACCATAGGAAAAATATATTCAACTAAAGTCTACCATATTCCAAAATGGCCAACCATAGTCAACCATGCTCTACCATTATTTGACATCGGTCCATTGTGGTCAACCATAATCAAACATGGTTGACCATAGCCAAACATGATTAACCATATAAAACCACAATTACTTATGGATAATCTATAGATAACCATGGTAAACAAATTTTATCCATAATAAAATATCGTTACTGTTATAGGATAAGTCTGTGAGTGCGGACACAAACCAACCTCCCTAGATCCACCTGGTATCTAGAACAAAACAGGATAGAATAATACACTTCCCCTAGATCTAGCCTATTGAATGAACTAAGAGATAAGGGCTATGGACATACCTTATGAACGCTTTCATTATGTCTCTGTTGTTCCAAGCTCTGCTTCAATTCTCTCGTCCCGTCTAGATCACAACAAAACGAACCAATCGAAGTAAAGACAAGTTAAAATATTCAATGACTAGTCTATACATATGATCAAGGAATTATGTAATAAAGTGACATCATCTTTATGGGAAAGGGACATATTACTGTATTGAATTAATTGAAAGAGAAACTTACAACCTGAGCCTTGATGTCATAGGTCTCCTTTCGATGGCTTCTAGATTTGACACACACACTTGCTCATGTATGAAGAAAATCTACCACATGTGATGACCTTGTTGTTGTCTCTTCCTGCTGTAGCATCAGTCCTCCACACAGTCTTGCACTAATTCTCTAATCAATCTCTTGCTAATTTTCTGAACTTCTTCTTTCTTAACCCTTTCCATGAGCAATCTCCTCAATATATAGGAAGAGATAGATTAGTTACTTGGATAGGGAATGATCCCAAGATATCTGGAATGACAGTACTTGAGTAACCACTCGAAAGCCAACTCATCCT
>ML804077.1:68219-80963 GCA_009831015.1 Picea engelmannii
CCCTACCAGTTAGCTATTTTGGTACAATTTCCTTCCAACAATGCATATTAACATGCATTTCATGGCTTTAGTTGAATAAAATGTTTTCATAGATAAATGTTGTTGGTTTTCAAACAATTTAGTTATTGTTTTGATGTATCTATCTTCAAATTCAAGAAATGCCATTGATTTTCTCACACTTTAGTCATTTTTTGTTGGATATATGTTCAAATTTGGTAGAATTTGTTGTTTTTTTAATGGTCAAATCGATGTTCAACAACTTCATTTTTATTTTGGTAGCATGTTTTTGCAAGTTTTATCCATTATCTTGGTTAATTAAGTTCATTTATGGAATTTTGTAAGATTTTTCTCAAAGGAAACTTCAATATTGACTTGGAATTTGTAAGTTTGGTATAAATTCAACCATACTTTGAAATTTATGTGATTTCTTTAGGTTAAAATTATGCACTTTCATATAAGAAAATGTTTGAGTTTCAATTATAAAAGTTTTGGTTCTGTTTGGAGCCATCTAATAATGCAGCGAACAACCCCAAGATGTATTAACTAACAATTGGTCTTACTTGAAGATAATATACTTTCCTTTTCCAATTCGTTATTTACATCAAACTTGTACCTTCGAGGTTATTATTTAATCATATTTCATAATACCAAATATTGTTGTAAATCATTGATTTATAGTTTGAGGTTCTTAACTATGATATAGTTAATAGATATTATTTGTACATCCGAGGTTTTCTAGTAGGTAGAAAGTTCCAAAAAAAAATTACAATATATGGTTGAATTTGAGAAACTATAAGTAGATATGGTCAAGAAAAAAGAGTCTTGTAAAATTAAGATGAACAATTTGTTCTTTTTTCTCTTTGCAACATAAGGAAAATGAATCTATGTGTTGGATTACTGAGAGGGGGGGTGAATCAGTAATAATGTAATTATAATCCTTTTTCTTCAACTGTTATATCAATGTAGAATTGTGATCCAATAATGAGCAGTAAGAAATAAACAATCACACACATACACAGTACACTAGTGTTTTACGTGGAAACCTGAATCGGGACAAAACCATAGAATGTTTTTTCTTATATGTCTTGAAGAATTACATTCATTGGAAGCACCAACTTCCTTTGTTTTCCAACTACAACTGGAAGGAGGCTCCAACCCCCTAGTTTCTTAGGCTACAACCTGAGGGAAGATCCAACTCCCCAATTCTCTGGCTACAACCAGAAGGAGGCTACAACCCCCTATGTTCTCCGACTACAACCAGAAGGTGGATACAACTATCTGTCCTTGCCCTGTCCTACCAACCTGAAGTAGAAGTAGAATGATGGAACCACTGTCACACTATCACTGTAATATATATCGTTGTAAACCTCTACCAATAAATATGTACCATGCATCAACCATGCATCAACCTGTACCTCAACCTGTAATCAACCTGTACCATAAACAAGTGCATCAACCATGCACCAACCTATACCAAACAACCTGTAATCAACCTGCACCATAAAAAAATTGAATCCAACCATGTACCAAGTATGTACCAATCATGTTTCAACTACTCATCAATATGAACCAACATTATCAACTATACACCTCATGTATGTGTCAACTCATCAACTACTTGTCTCAACCATGTACTCAACATGTACCTCAACCAAAAGCCCTCATCAATTTCATCATCCAAATCTGATTTGTAGCTCTGTAATAGATCTGGTGTATATTATCACATTCCTGCAAACCTTCCTTAACTTTAACAACAAGAGACTAGCATTTTCATCAAACTTTTCTTTAGTCTCACATGCCTAGTTTTGGATTTGTCAATAACCCTAACTTGAAGTAATCAGAACTTTGAACCTGTAATGTATAAAGATATGAAAATGATACACAATGTTCTTCAGTGTGTTTTATGCAATTCCTCCAGGTGTCACTACTTGGAACCTCTCAAAAAAGGAGTTATAGCAAGAATGGCATACCTTGTTGAATTCTGGCTTATTCTAGAGAGGGACCTTATAGAGTGTGCCCCACACGAAATATTTGTTGAATTGATCTAAAACTGTTACAAAGAATACTAAAGATTGTAAACTAACCAAAACATTTTGTCTCACTAAATTTGGATCTGTTATGAAGAAGTTATGGTGTTTTTACCTGAAACACTTGTTTTTTACTAGTTTCAGGACTAGCCACAAACCCTATTTTCCACGAAGTGTAACTCCCAAAATACAACGACCCACAAGCTCAATTTTTTACCACAAATACTTGGGTATGTTTTCTCAATGGAATAGCAATTTCAAGTTCTGACTCATTATATAAAAAAAAAAATTATAGCGAAAATGGTGAGATGACCTGTAAATAACATACCTTAGAAAGAACCATCAAAAGAATTTATCCTTCCTTGCATTTCGGCCTTCTTTTCTTCACCTTCCCTCAAAAATTCAGCTTATATATCCTTGGTTATCTCAGACACCTATAGATATTCAATATGCTCAAGTTTACTTAAAGTGAGAGAGTCTTTCCTCTTATGTATACTCTCCAAGTAGCTTCCTTAAAAACATCTTATGCGTAACTTGACCCACTTTCCTTATTTAGTGTTAACCCACTTCTAATTTCTCCATTAAATTTATTATTGAAATAACTTATTTTGTATTCACTTTGAATTATAATACACTCATCACTTCACTTTATTATTTACATTTTAAATTCTCTTAAACCACTTTGACTACTTTGACCTTTTGGGGCTTCTAGATGACATATGAGGGTCCTCCAACTTCGTAAGGCCATAACTCTCAAACTGTGAAGAGTTATGTGACATTCCACATACCACTAGAAATGGAATGACATGTAATATCCATATAGAATATTACTATCTTCAAATATATCAAAAATCATACCATTATCCATCAAACAAACTTGGGTCCATTACCCAAACCTGGCTTCTCCAACTTCACATGGTCATCAATCTCTAACCATGAGGAGTTATGTGACGTTCTACATACCACCAGAAATGGAATGAAAATAACTATCCATCTAGGATAGTTTCCCTAACAAATTCACTGTCCTTCATCTCATTATTCCACAATTAAGCATGGGTTCTCTTACTCCGCAAAGTGTCTTCCCGTGAGGGATTTCACCATAAGGGGACCACTTTGGAGTTCATCCATATTTACTTCTTATCAACCATGAAAAAAAAATAATGAGTCATATTTACATCAAAAAATCTTGGGTCCATTACCCAAACCTTTGTGCTACGAGGCTTTCTTCAAGGGTTGACATAAATGACAACCAACCTTAATCAACACTATGTTCATTGTCCATACAATTGTGTCCCTAGATTCTTATTTTTAGAGATAGAAGGGAATGAAATTTTGTTCTTTTATCCCTTAGATAACATTGCATTGAATTATTTATTAGTCATCATACTTGCAATGGTGTGTAACATGGGTTATAGATAGTGTTGGATTTTATTCTCTTTTTCAAAGTTGGTTTTGCTATGGCATTTTTTTGCTACCTGCAACTATAGTCACCTTATGCATTTTAGCACTCTTTACTCTACATATTACACCTATATTCACCCTTGTCGATACCTTCCCTTCAAAACATATGTGAATAGAGATGTGCAGGCTCTTCAATAATATGTCTTCCCATGTCCTTTAAAACCATTTACGTTTATTTTTTTAAAACTTGCATAGAAGGATACCATGGCTGCATAATGGGTACAACCTTGACTGAAAATTCCATCGATTTTTTACTAGTCATTTCCACCGACATGCAACAAAATATGAAAATTGTGGCACTTAACACTATAAAGAGAGAATCTTCTTGTAGAGGTTTTTACGAAACCTCCCCGAAAAATTTATCCCTTAGTTGTTTATAGCGGAGGCGGGCAGCCAGAGGTTTTTTTTTCGATGTGCCTTTAAGATATATTCACACTAGTGTGCACCTAAACATACCACAATGATACTTAAATGTTCAAATGCACCATCATTGTTCATAGCAGAGGTTGTTAGTATATGCAATCGGTCGGAAGTTTTTGTGGACATTTTTGTTCAATGCGCCTATACAGTATAGCCGCCCTGGTGCTCAACTACAACATAACACACTGGCGCATAGATTTTCAAATGCATCGTCATAAGTTATAACAAAAATAGCATGCATTGATCAAAGCACACTAGTTTTATTGAATCGTATGTACCAGTGAGTAAAAATATCCAATGGTGCACCGTGGTATGGGTAAATAAAAAGAAATTGCCAGACTGATTTTGATTGTGACACCTCATCTCATGCTTCCAATCTCTCAAGAAAGCACGAGTGATTACTCTATTTTCACAGATACCATGTTTCTGGTGCTCCTCGGTGAGTTGGATAGCTCCATTGGTATATTCCAGACATTTACATTTTTTGGAAATTACCACAAATTTTCATTTCCTCTCACAGTGGAACCATGCCTCATTGGGACATAAGATTCAAGGGAATATTTATATTACCTTCCCTTTTGCATTTTCATCAATTTAAAATTTGCATTTAGCTTGAAATTTGGGACTTTTTTAAAAACAAATCCAACTCCATGTGGTGTGCCATTTTGATTCAACTTGCCCTGGTGTCGTGCAACTTGTGTTAACTTCATAATAAGCATTTCCACCGGTGCGTCAAATTTTACCTTAAACAGTTCTTCCGCTTAAATGACCTGCATCCAGTGCATCATAAAAGACAAGACCCGGTAAATAACATGACGATGATTTTCGAGCACATAAGCACCAGTGTGTTCTAGTTACCCAAGTGCACCACTCTAAAATACAACACATAAAATTTAACTGAGTGATGCAACCATTTTAAACAAATGCATTGGTTCCATTAATAGAACCACACCAGAAAAGATATTGACCTATTTGGCATTGCAGTACGTCTCCTTTGACGCCCCATATTTGGTGCTCTATGCTTCACAAAGCACCATTAAACAAAACAACAGTGCTTCAATAACATGGTAGCACTGACACATTCATAGTAACACATCGCACCGATTAATTTGCAATAAATCAATATAACAGAGCGGTTCTCATAGTGTCACAAACCACACCAATGCATTATAATAGACGATGCACCACTAAACATCATGTCGATCCTATGAAAACTATATTGCACTAGTGATGTCATTTAACGATAATGCACCGTTGTGTTTACATTCCATATAAATTGGGTCGAAGTGCATTTATGTTAATCAAATGCACCAATGTTGTGGGGTGTTTCAGTGGATGGCTTGTGACTAGTTCTCTTGAAAATATAACACATCGTTAAAAAAAATGTCAGTGCTCCAATAACATGGTAGTACTAGTGCATTTATATTAACACATCACACCGCTTCATTTTCTATAAAACAATTTCACGTATTGGTGTGCCTAGGTCCAAACAATGCACCAATAATGTAAAAAGCAAGGCACCGGGCCAAATTTTCACAAATTATCAGTGTAGTGTGTCTTATGGTAATCACCACTAAGATGCTAGAAAGTGGTCCAATTGAGATAAATGCACCGCCCAGTTTTTGAAACAAAAATTTTGCTCCATGGTGCATCAAATAAATACAACACATTAATGATGTTTACTACAACACAACAAGAAAAATACATAATAATTTACCATATTGATTTGTTTTATTGAATGCATCGTTATTGGTGTGTTATAAGACAAATGCATCGGTATCAATGCATACAAAGCTAAAATGGAGTGTCGGTGCATTATGTCCATTGAAACACACTAGTACAGTTAAGTGAGTTTCAATAGGAAAAATATTTAAAAAATTATTATTGTGGTGCATCTTTTAAAACATGCCCATCACCAGTGCATCATAAAACACAATGCATTATTAAAAAGCATCTGATGCTTGAAGAAACGTATAGTTTAGGTGCATTTCATATAACCAAGTTCATCGCTTGGTTTATCATTAACAAATTCTACTACAGTGGTGTGTTTCGTAGAACCAATTTCCCTAAGTTACACAATTCATATGTGAAATGGCATCACGGTCGTTTTGTATGACAACCCTTAACCAGTGCGCTATATATCACAATGCACCGATATAGATATCAGTGCTCGACTAAAAATGACACATCGGTGTGTTATAATTAACACACCTTTGTTCAGTGCCTTATGTTTGATATGGATCATCGAAGGTGATGCACATGAAGTTGTTAATAGCATCGATTACATTTTCACTTTTTGTTTGCAAACTTAAACTAATTTCAGTTTTTGATAAATACAAGTTAGTTATATATGTTTTTGTTTTATATTTTAAATTCATTTTATTTATATATGTGTTTGTGTGTGTGCCTAAAAAGGATTTTACGTGAATCTAATACAACAATGACACCGAGTGCAGTAGCGGCCAAACGAAAAACAATTTAATTCACAAACTACATATGCAAACCTCCACAGTTAAATTTTGTGGAGCTTTTGCTTTGCAGAGGTAAAAAAAAGGTCACTATTTGATGCCTCTCATAATCTAGTGCATGGACTTGACCCTCTTCCAATTTCTCAGAGCTTTTCCTCACATCTCTTCCTTAGCACATCGCTCGACTTTATCCAAGATATTTCCCTCATCATTCTCGTAGCCATAATATGAATTGGCGTCAATTTGCTTGTAGATTGCATACCTACACCTCCTCTTTTTCACCTCGAGGGGGATTATCAAATATCTCTTTGAGGATGGGGAGGAATTTTGTAGCCCCGAAGTATCTGTAACTAGGGCACTTGTCAGTGGCATCGGGCACATCAACTTCGTTTCCTTCCAAGTTCGTCATCTTGGCCCCTACTTTAACATAATTAGGACTACCAAGCACTACAATAAGAGCTTCCTAGTGCCCCTTTTGTTAGGAAATGAGATTCACTTCCACACCAAACCTAGCAAAAGAGAAGAAGAATTTAATGAAGAATTTAAATGACAAAGAAATCACACAGTACACAAAGATTTTACCTTGGAAACCCAAACCAGGAAAACCAACTTTCCTTGAGTGTTTTTCTCTCTTGTTGTCTTACAATCTGAATAAAAGGTTACATGTCTAACCATGGTCCACACCTAAGACACAATCGACATCATATCCTCTTCTCTATGTAAGAAAAACCTTGTAGACAATCTAGCTTATATCTGCATGACCAACAACCTACATCTAAAGAATGGTTATCCTACGATTCATTGTTTTTCATTAGCCTTTAAAACCTTACAACAAGCCTCTTTATAGGATTTACAACAGGAAAAAACCTAAATACTTGGTGCCCAAAAACGGTTACATATCCATTCATATCATTGGCTACAAATCACATGAATCTTGGTATTATGTTACAGTCGACTCCAAGTCGTATTACCAGTAGGACTTCATTTAGTCTTTGGTCAATTGCCATATGCTCGATTGTAGACCTCTTGTTGGTTGAACTCTTAGACTTGTTGTTGATGCCTTTACCCTATCAAACTTCCTCAACCTTCGACTTCGACTTTACCTAGTTGACTCACCTCAACCTCTCACTTGTTGTTGATCCACCTCGACTTCAAACACCAGTCGATTCACCTCGACTAGACTTTCACTGCAAAGAATATAACAACCCAACATTCTCCCACTTGTTGTCTTCTTTGTTGAAACAAGATATTCCTGAACTTTCATTCACAGACCTGGGGCAACAATTCCCATTGCCTCTCTACACCAAGAGAACTTCGGAGCACTCACAGACTTGGTCAACGAGTCTACTATGTTTTCCAACGTGTCTACTTTCTCTAGTAGCAGCTTGTTACTTTCCACCATATCTTTTACGAAATGGTATTTTACATTAATATGCTTAGTCTTCGAATGATAAGAAGGGTTCTTTGCTAGAAATATTGTCCTTTGGTGGTCGCAACTTACCTTCATATCTCTCTACTAAAATATGATTCTTGAACACAACCTTTGCAGCCAAATTGCTTCGTTACTTCCATGAGTGGTCTCCATGTATTCATCTTATGTTGTTGATAAGGATACAACGGCATGTCGCTTACTCATCTAGCTTATTTCTCCACCAAACATATTGAAGACATATCCATTGGTCGACCTCCATCGATCTAGATCTCCAGCCCAGTCGGCATTGACAAAGCCATGTACATGTAATTTACCATTTTCACCTCTAGGTCTTCCTTGGTAGAATATATCACATTCCTTCATGCCACACAAATACTTGAATACTCTCTTGACAATTATCCAGTGCTCCTTTCCAAGTGTTGACATGTACCTTCTCAACACTCCCACTGCATGGGAAATGCCTGGTCGAGTGCAGACCATCGCATACATTAGAATACCAACAACAATTTCATAGGTAACACATGTCATGTCCTCTATTTCTTCTTGTGTCTTTGGAAATTGTTCAACAGTTAGCCTTGCTCCCACAGGAATTGGAACCTTCACTAGTTTGCAATCTTGCATGTTGAACCATTTCAGAACTATTTCAATATACTTCGCCTGATTCAACCAAATATTTCTAGTGGCTCTATCTCTCTTAATATCCATTCCTAGAATGAAGTTAGATTCATTGATATCCTTCATGTCAAACTTGAAGGATAGTTGCTTCATCACCTCCTTTATTGTGTCCATGTTGTTTCCAATCAGCAACATGTCATTGACATACAAAGCTACATATATGAAACACCCACCTTCTTCCTTGGAATATATGTAGTGATATGATTTTCTTCTCACAAATCCAAAACTAAGGATGTATGTGTCGAACTTCTAGTACCACATCCTTGGCAATTTCTTTAGATTGTAAAGGGATCTTTTTATTTTGCACACCAACTCTTGCTTGCCCTTCACTACAAATCCTTCAGGTTGTTTCATGTAGATTTATTCTTCTAGGTACCCATGTAGGAACGTTGTCTTCACATCCATTTGTTCTATTTACAGATCAAATGTTGCAGCCAAAGACATTATTACTCTAATGGAAGTTAGTTTTACAACAAGGGAAAAGATATCATCGAAGTCGACTCCCTCGAATTTGGAACAACTTTTCTCTACCATTCGAGCTTTGAACTTCTCGACTTGTCCTATGAAATTCATATTATTATTGAATGCCCATTTTCTACCAATGGAATTTCTTCCACTAGGTAACTTGAATAAATCCCATGTCTCATTCTTGTGCAATGATTCCATCTCTTCGACCATGGCATCCTTCCAGAGTTTACCCTCTGTCGAGTCGACTGCCTCACCGACCGACTTGGGCTCATCATCGATGAAAATTAACACAAATGTCGAATGTAAGTCAAGTGGACTATACCTTTCGATTGGTTTTATTACTCTTTCTAACCTCCTTACCACCGAATTTTGTTTTTCCACCTCTTCCTATGATTCAGTCGACTCATATGAATCATCTTCTTCCTTCCTCAATTCAAACTGCATTGTTTCAAACTGCATTGTCTCAAGATTATTCTCAGTATGAAAAAATTACTCAAGCTCAGACTTACCTTTGACTTCTCTGAAGACCGCATCTCAACTATACATTTTTCTCCTTGATGCAAGATCCCAGAGCTTATATCATTTCATTCCTTCTTTATGTCCAATGAAAATACATTTGACCTCCTTCTTGTCTAGCTTGCTCCTCTTTTTCTTGGGAACATGCAAAAATACTTCACAACCAAATACTTTGAGATGTGAAACCGAAGGCTTCTTACCTAACCATACCTCATGTGGAGTCATGTCGACTAGCACCGATGAAGGAGACATATTCACCAGATATATTGCAGTGTCGACTTCCTCCACCCAGAATTCTTGTCCAATCCCAACACCACTGAACATGCTCCTTACCTTGTCCATCAATGTTCTGTTCATTCTCTCGGAAACTCCATTTTGTTGTGGGGTATATGGTGTGGTATTTTGGAATGATATTCCACACCGCTTACATAAATGATCAAATTATTTTCCATAGAATTCACCACCATTTTCATCTCTTAGCACCTTAATCTTCTTATCTGTCTAGTTTTCTACAAGAGATTTAAAGTCTTTAAATTTCTTGAAAACCTCTGATTTCTTCCTCAAGAAATACATCCATGTTTTCCTAGAAAAATAATATATGAAGGAGACATAATACAAGGATCCACCAAGTGAAGGAATTATAACCGAGCCAAACACATCACTGTGAACCAGTTCTAGAATCTCATTTTCCCTTGTCGCTCCATATGGGAACCTCATCTAACTTTTTTTTCCATATATGCAATGTTCACAAAAGTCAACTTATAAACCACATCCAGGAAAACCTTCGACCATACCTTTGATGTGCATATCTCGAAGTCCTTTTTCTCCAATGTGTCCCATCCTCTTGTACCATAGCCTAGTTGGGTCGATTTTATCATGTCTTGTCGAGTTGTTTTTTATTGAATCAACTCCATTCGAGTTGAGTTGAGTTGAAGTCGAGTTGAATTTAGGAGAAACGATGTTGTTGCATCCAATCGAGTTGACATTCCCTAGCAATTTGTATAGGGTTCCAATCAGAACTCCTTTCATTAAGACCATCGCACATATGACCATCTTGCATGGATCCTTCTAAAATAGAGTGTGCACTCTAGCATCACTCATATTATTGACAAATATTAGATGTATTGCCAAACCTAAAATGTGTAGCACACTTGAAAGGGTTAATTTCCTCCCATCCTACAGTATCAGTCGAACTTTTTCTCGTCCAAAAAATTTGGTTTTCAAGTCATCCCCCTAGAACACATCACCTCCATCATATCATTCATACTCACAAAACCATTCTCTATGTGTTGTCTTATGATAGGATGCTCCTGATTTGATCAACCAAACACCTTGATCCAACTGTGCACTAGTCGATGCTGGGTACACATCACCTCCCTTATCTAAGGTCATTTTTCTCTCAATGGACTGCTTCTCATCGGATCCCATACTGACTTCCATCACCCTCGACTTACAATCATTTTGTAATACCCAACTCTACCGCATTTCCAGCATTTTCTTATTGACTAAAATAAGGATTTTGATATACCCTTTGACTTAGACTTTCTACCAGAGAATTTTCCTTTATCTCTTTCAATCGGTCAACCTCTCACCACTAAAGCATCTTTAGTCGATCCTTCCATGTTCTTTATTCTCATTTCTTTTATAAAAAGAGAAACAACCATGTCTTCTAGCACTTGTGTGGTTGTATTACTCCTATAGCCACGACTAAGCTATCCCAGGAGTCAGGAAAATAACATAATAGTCTTATACATTTCTCCTCCTCAGTGATTTTAATATCCATAGATGATAACTGGCTTAAAATGGTGTTAAACGCATTTAAAGGCTTAGTCACCGAGTTGCACCACTCATTCTTAGAAGATACAATTTCTTTATGAGAAACAACTTATTTACCAGATATTTCGACCGGTATAAGCTTCCCATCTTGTCCCACAGTTTCTTAGCTAAATCTTCACCTAAGACATTCAATTGTATTGAATATGCAAGACAAAGTAGAATCGTACTTCTTGCTCTTCTTTCAAGTTTCTCCCATTATTCCATCGACATGCATGTCAGATAGGTACCTGGACAGGCTGTTGTCCATTATTCTCGATATACAAGAAGATCTTCCATTTTAAGCTTCCAAATCTCCAAATTATGGCCATTGAATTTTTCTATCTCTATTCTTGATTTGCTCGTCATTCTTTACCACGATCTTTACTACAATTTATGACTTACAACTCTTATTGTACCTAGGTTTTAGTTCTCATATTCAAGATTTGTAAATCAAGATCTGATACACACGTCAAAGAATAACACAACTTTGATACCACTTGTCAGGAAATGAGATTCACATCCACACCAAACCTAGCATAAGAGAAGAAGAATTTAATCAAGAATGTAAATGACAAAGAAATCACGCAGTACACAGAGATTTTACCCTAGAAAACCAACATTCATTGAGCATTATGCTCTTTTGTTGTCTTATTCAATCTAAATAAAAGGTTTTATGTCTAACCTTGGTCCACACCTAAGAAACAATCAATATCATACCATCTTGCATGTGCAAGAACAACCCTGTAGCCAATTTGGCTTACATTTGCATGACCAACAACCTACATCTAAAGATTTCTCTAAAGATTGGTTATCCTACAATTCATTGTTTTTCATTAGCCTTTATGGCCTTACAACATGACTCTTTATAGGATTTACAACAAGAAAAACCCTAAAGACTTAGCACCCAAAAACGGTTACAGATCCATGTATATCCTTGGCTACAAATCCCATGAATCTCGGGATTTTGTTACAGTCGAATCCAAGTCGTATTACCAATCGACTACCAGTCGACCTTCATTCGGTTTTCAATCGGTCACCATATGCCCACCTGTTGACCTCTTGTTAGTTGACCTCTTCGACTTGTTTTCGATGCCTTTACCTTATCGAACTACCTCAACATTCAACTTCAACTTTACCTAGTCAACTCACCTCGACCTATGACTTGTTTTCGATCCACCTTGACTTTGACTGTCAGTCAATTCACCTCGACTAGACTTTCACTACAAATAATATAACAACACGACACCTTTTCCCTGTTCAACAAGAAAGGACCCTAGTGGATGTCTTAATTATAACACTATGTCAACCTCAAGAATGACCTAAGCTCCATATTTTATATTTAATAGAAGTTAAGAAGCACATCTGGAAAAATAATTGATGATCCATAAGCTTTGTCAGCATGCCTTATCACTAAATATTAATCATTTCCTTGGCCTCAGCCTACTCCTCCATGAGATCCTCA
>ML804077.1:114646-161225 GCA_009831015.1 Picea engelmannii
TTCTTTTCTGAATATCAGTTTGTAGTAGATATTGTACAAGGTTAGAATTTACACCACTTTCCATGATTTTACATCACTTAACATTTGATTTGGACTCAACTTTAACAAACAGACTCTCACTTTAACTTTAACTTGCACTCATTTTGACTCTTCTTGAGGTCAATACTCTCATGTAACGACTTTACATATCAAGACTCCTTTTCACAAATCTTTTAGACTCAGTCACTTGACCTTGACCTTCCCGACCTCTTACAACTTGACTCAAGTTCCTCTTGACAAGAGGAAATCCTACATGAACATTCCAAATAACTTCTTTATATACTCAATGCCCTTTTACAATTCCAAAGGAGGATCTTTTACATACACAAGACCTTTGTGTTCCCTTCTAGTCACCATTTGAAACAACACTTACAAAAAAATTTAGAGTAAGGGTATACTACCACAATCATTACCTTGATTATCTTGGACATTGACACAATCCGACCACTCTCTTACATATGTTTACATGCACCTCTTCAAGATTTTACACATGTCTCTCCAGTTCACTAACACGTGCCCTACTCCTTTTTTTTTGTTTTTTTTTTTGCAAAGGGGTCGGCTCTCCTGGTGACAGGCATCACTTGTCGGGGCCTTTATCTTGATGGTTGCACCCTCTCTTACATAATGGAACCGTCTAGCTCATATACCCCAAAAAACTTTCAACAGCTTCGTGGTCTCCCTCACGAACTCTACGTGCTTCAAGAAAGTTCAGGAATGCACCTTCAACAGCCTCAAACACAATGGATTGCGTGTATCCTCAGCAATTTCACAAAGAAATACCACGATGAAGTGGAATCATCCCTCAAGTTTTTCGCTTGTCTTCATCTCCCTCCGTCACTCTCTTCCACCTGGATATCGCCCACGCTTTCATGCCACTCTCTGATACCAAATGAATGGGCATAAACAAAATAACACACAATAAATAACAAACTAAAATTGTATTGCTCAATCTAAATGAAATTGTTACATTGCCATGCTTTTATAGATAGTATGGAAGAGTCTGGAAGTTCTGGAGCATTCACGATGAAGTGTCGGTGGAATGTTCTGGAGCATTCATGAAAGGCGGTGGAGGAACAGTAGTCGGTGGATGTTGCTGGAGAAGAGTCTTGAACTATGTGGTGGTTGGTAGAAATTAATACTTCCAACAAGACCGTCAATATGGGAATAAAATTTTGGTGGACGATAATTGTAATCTTGGTGGGAGTGACCAGATGGATGGTCTCTTTGTATTTATGAAGAATAAGAAGAAAAATAGCGTCGCCTCAAAGCATCAGATGGTGTTATTAGAAGATTTGTTATTCTTTCTTAAACCCCATCCTTCCACTCTGACAGGAACATTTCTTCACCATCACCTGCAATGGTATATTATTTAATAAATTATAATCCACAGTATAGTTCTTTCTCCTACAGTTTAGAAATTTTGTTTCTAGGAAAAAAATGAACTGGGCACTGCAAGTTAAGAAGAGTTTTTCAGGTCCCATTTATTTGGAGAGCCTGCAAATCAATGCTTACCTGCTGCAGAATGAGAACCAATTATTCTAGTGTAGCTATCCAATGGTCATTCATGGAATATTAGACAAGATGTCTATGATTGTGGTTGTGGGCAATGTTCAGAAACCATTGATCTGAGTTTCACAAGCATTGAGAATATAATCTTGACAACCATAGAAAACAATGTGACTGACCTTCAGAACTTGAGCTTGCAGAACTGTGGTAAGGTTAGGGTTTAGAGAATTTAAAGTTTGATAACTATCCATTTGTTAACGATAAGGGGCTTGATTTTTTGGGAGTGGGTTGTAGCAATCTCACTAATTTTAGATTGGCAGAAACAAGATGCTCACTGATGACAATGACCCATTTGCAAAAAATAGTGGTGCAATTGTTATCCATTGAGAACGATAAAATAAAGACAAGGGCTTAGCGGAGGATTGCAGGACTTGAAGGTAAAATTCATGAAGCAAAATTCATTAAGCCAAAAATATTCCTTTACCATTAACTATATTTTGAATACTAATAAGTGATAGATCAATAAGTTGTTTTATTGTATGAGTAGAGTATATTGCACTAGACAATGGATATGAAGGAGAAAGAAGGTAACTATGATCAGGGACGTAGGTACGTATTTCTCACAAGACAACTTATGGAATTCTTCTACACAGAACTGTGTGGTTGTAACATTGGAGTTGTGTTGTTGTAACATTGGAGTTGTGGAGAATCATAATGTGGATTAACACTCCCTCATGAATGAGGGAGATGTCTAGTGGTAGCAGTGGAGAATTAGAAGGAAGAGTTGCAAGCCTACGCAGAATTAAGGTAGTGAAAACCCATCTTTGAACCCTCTTAATGGTGTGTCAATGGATTTGTAGATGAATTTGCAGTTTTTGTGATGCAGGAGGAGAATACCAATGTCTTTTGTGATGCAGGAGGAGAATGTCAATGTCTTATGGAGCATCGTGTTTGAGACCAACGTCTTTGGTGAAGCATGGTGGCAGTTGAAAATGACAACACCATTGCTTAGATTTCCTACATTGCAATTGAGTGTCACCTATTGCAGGGTGGTCAGATCATGAAGAGGTAGGTATGGTAGGTCTGTCAAAGAACTTACACTATAGGGTTGTCATACCTACAAAAGTGCCTCGACTTCAACGTTGCTTTGTGATAACCTTCAACATATCCACTCAAAAATTTTGTTTTTTTTAAATCATCCATTAACTCTGGAAATGGAGAAAATAAAATGGCATACACAGGGGGAATATGGTCACATCACATTCAACCAACCAATTAGAAATTCGATTATTGAAATTTGATAAATAAGAAAATAACTTTTAATTTAAAAAAAAAAACTTATCAATAGACAAAAAAATTGAAAAAAATTGTGTGAAACTTAGAGATGTTGCAAATATCTAGTGAATTAATAGAAGGTCAAAGCAAAATACACCAATTAATCAACCAAAATGCACCAAGTAATTGGTAGTCAACTGATAGACAGCCAAGTGAATGCTAGAGTCACTATCCGAAAGGAGAAACTAATAAAGAAGGTGTTGATGAAAATCTTAATGTAGAAACTAGATGAAGAAAAATAATATCAAACATGAAAAAATAAAGTAAAAAATAAAAACAAAGAAATAGGTAAAACCTTAATCTCAATGATCAATAATTCATATTTGAATATCAAGTGAAATTTGAATCATGAAAAGATGTCATATTGGATTCATCTGATGAATCGCATTGAAAAGACATAAGAAATAAGAAGTGTGAATTACAAAAATAAGAAAACACAAAGATAGCTTCAATGATGATAAGAAATGGGTAATAAGAAAATAGAGGCATCATTCATACATTTCAAAAGGTACTAACATCTATTAGGATGGCCAAGATGGCCACTTGTTTATCGTATTTATCGTATAAGACAGTAAATAATAGCTTATAAGAGATTTTTAAGAAAAACAACTTTGACTCTATATAAAAAAGAAAACATATAAAAACCGTTCAAGTTGTGGAGAAATGCTCTAAATAAATTTAGAAAGTCATATATATATATATATATATAAAGCATAAAAAAATTTAATGGAAAAATAAACACTTGAATAAAGTGCAAGACAAAAAGAGATTATTGAATATCTCAATTATGAGACACTATAAGAACAAAATATAGATTGATTTATGTTGGGACCAAACCCTAGCATTAGGAATAATGTTTGGACAACTAGACTAAAAAAATTTCAAAAGACAATGATAGAGAAGAACAATGTGATTAATATCATGATATAAAATAAAACAATAAAATAAAGAATGAGTTAAAAGACAATGATAGAGAAGAACAATGTAATTGATATCATGATATAAAATAAAATAATAAAATAGAGAATGAAATTAAAAGTTCTTAAAGTATTGAAAATAATAGGAAAAAACTGTAAAAAAAAAAAGAAGATAAATCAGACTAAAATAAGATGAATAACCAAGAGATAAGAGATAAGCTAGACAAATAGGACAAAAAAATTATTACCAAAATTCAAATAAATTTAATTGTTTTAACTTCTAAATTCAAATAAATTTAATTGTTTTAACTTCCGAAACCTTATCATATTGATGAACATTCTTAGAAAACTTGAGGAACAAAGGAAAATTACTCATTATTTGATGGCATACAATTAAAAAAATGACATAGTAAAACAGTTAAAATCCATTTGGAAACCAATAACAATAACAAGAATCTAGTAAGAAAACTAAAATTTACTCAAAATGTAAGCATATAATAATAGTATAAACTTAACCAACAAGAAACATGTATGTAAATGGTTTGCATATGGCTTGTGAATACATATAACACAAAACTATATATTTTCTAACCCCTAAAGTTCTATGTTGCTTACTGTGTGGACCAAGAGATCATTACACCATTACATCACTGAACTCTTTTGTAATATTTAAATAATTTAATTTAATAATAAATAAATAAAATTATGTTAAATTATTTAAAAGTTATAAATGGAAGAGATATATAAACTATGTTCTAACATTATTCAAAGGTCTCACTTGTACTTGAGAGCTTCACCATGAATAAGATTTATCCAAAAATTCAAAATTTACAATATACAAAAGTAATTAACCAAAAATCTAAGTATACATAGATTGTCTATGTAAGAGTTGTCATTATTCTTGAAAACCATATAACATATTGGAAGAGGGACTATAAATGGAATCATATTTTATATAACATATTGGAAGAGGGACTATAAATGGAATCATATTTTATATAATATATTGGAAGAGGGACTATAAATGGAATCATATTTTCAAAACTATGTAGGATTTAGGTGTATCTAGATATTGTTTAATTTAGATTATGCCTCAATTAGGATAAAGGATAGGATAGCCAATGATAATGATAACTATAGTGTAGAGAGAGTTGGAGATGCAAAGCCTCCCTAACATTTAGGTTATGTATTTCTTCTCTTGGCTGGTGTCCTAACATTTAGGTTATGTATTCTTTTTTTTGGCTGGTGTTCTAACATTTAGGTTATGTATTTATGTTCTTGGTTGTGTCTAGGTTTAATATAATTAGGTTCAATATAACTACTCTTCAGATGGTTAGAAGAGTTATATGTTAAAGTAATCTTTAAAAAAATGGAAAAATAAAGGTTAATCTTTTCAAATTATTTATTTTTTGGTATAAGGACAATCATTAATATAGAATAAATTATATAATATTTTTTTGGATTAATTGGAAGGATATTCTATTCAAAATTGATGATATGGATATAAATATTACATTAACATCAAATATCAAGAAATAACAAGTTTTTGCACCACCAAGGAATAGAAGATATTATATTACTAGCGACATTGAGAGGGTAACCTACAATGCCATTTCGAAGGGGTAACCTCCAAAGAGTTCATATATATACATATGATGTCTATTTAAAGAGTATAAGTAAAGAGAGAAAAAGAACACACTTGATGTGGGACACTTAGTGTGGCTCTTACATATCATGGTAAAAGAGAGACAGATAAAGGTGGATAAAGAGAAGAAGAGCCTAATAGTTTGGGTGAGTACAAAACATGTCCCCCTCTTAGAAAAATATTTGACCTCAAAGATTTATTAAGCCATGATACATCCAAAGGAAACATTTCCCATTTGATAAAATACTTAGCGATGGTCTTGTGTTGTAGATGTTGGCTTTGGGTGTTTGTAACTAATTCTTGCTGCAAAATGAGTTTTCATTCTTCATCTAATTCTAGAAAATATTTTTAAAGTGAGATGTACTACCCAATATTTTTCTTTAGACAAGAGACATGGAATACATTGTGAATGTGTGAAGATGGAGATAACTTTGTTGACAATTTTTTAGGGTCCATACAACTTTGGTGAGAAAGTTTGGCTACATTTTTTCTTCATGGACAAATATTTATAAGGATGAAGACAAAGGTAAACACAATCACCAATTGCATACTATCATTCTTAAATATTCTTATTGGCTTGCCACTTCATTTAATTTTGTGCAAGCATAAGATTGTCTCAAAGAATTTAGATGGTATCGTGAACTTTCTAGCTGTGAGATTCAATTGCTTGAGCCTTAGAGCTAGAAGGAACACAAGTGTCAAGGTTGGGTGGAGATCAACCATAAAAATGATTCAAATGGGGTCATGTTGGAGGTTGTGTGGTATGAAGTGTTACACCATGATTAATCTAAGGGTATCCATTTAATCCATTATTTTTATTTATCATTGGCAAAGCAACAAAGGTAGTCATTTAATCCATTATGATTATTTATTAGTCACAAAGCAATGAAGGTAGCCTTCAAGGAACTTTTTCACAACCTTATTTTGACCATCTATTTGTGGATGATAGGTCAATCTTATAGCTAATTTGGTTCCCTGGAGCTTAAAGAGATATTTCTAAAAGTTACTAGTGAATTTATGATGTTTTTCATAAACAATCACCTCTGTATAACCATGAAGCCTGTGAATATCCTTAATACAACATCTATAATTTAGCTATCTTTGGCAATTCACTGGATGAATGAGAAATGAGATTATTTGATAAGCCAATCAACAATGACAAACATGGCATCTTTCACTTCTGATTTGGAGAGCACTGTAGCAAAATCCATTGAAAGTTCCTCCCAATGTTGATTTGGAATGTGTAAGGGTTGAACTAGATTGGGAGGTTTGACAAATTCCCCTTTTATTGCATTTGCAGGTCCCACATTGAGAGAGAGACTTATGAACATATCCCTTAAGACCAGTCCAAAAGTTGGAACATTTGACACTATGATATGTTTTATAAAATATGGAATGAACCTTTGTATATGAGTCATGTAACTCAGATAAAATTTTCTTCTTAAAACTAAAATCTAGGCACAAAAGGATATGATTTTTATACATTAGAATGTCAACTTCCCAAGTGTAATTTTATGGAGGGTGGGAACCATTTGGAAGTTGGTGAATCAATTGTTGTGTGGATGGTCTAGCATACTACTTATTTCTCACCTCTTTTATCCATGTTGAAAAGAGCATAGAGATGGCATAAACATGGGTGTATATGCATATTGTTTAGACAATGCACTAACCATGATGTTATCCTTTCCTTTTTTGTAGATGACCTCAAAATCATAACCCTATATCTTAGTTATACACTTTTGTTACTCTTTGGAAGAGGCTTGTTGTTATAAGAAATATTTAAGGCTAAAATTGTTAGTGTTAACCTTGAAATTCTCGTCCAATATATGTCGATTCCATTTATTTACTGCATGCAAGATGAAAAACATTTTCTGCTCATATGTGGATTTTGTATCTTTGAGGTGTTATATTTTAAAGGAAATGGGTCTATACTCTACCCTCCTATAATAATATTTTACCATGTGTTGCTCCTTAAGCATCACATCCAATGATGAATATTTTACTAAAATATGGAGTGGTTAAAACAATGTACATGTTAAATCTTATTTTAGAGATACAAAATCATGAGTAACCTCATGATACCATTGAAATGGATTCTTTTTAAGAAGAGCTATGAGGGGGATTGTAGTTTTGGTATAGTTGTGAACAAACTTTTGTGGTATCTAGTGAGATATAAGAAGCCTCTTAATCCTATAATGTTTTAAGGGATGATCAGTGTTGTAATGGCTTCAATCTCTTGTGAATTAGCTTTGACCTCCTATTGAGAAATGACATGCCTTAATTATTCAACTTCTTATTGATCAAATGCACACTTATTTTCTTGGTGTATAATTGATTCTTTTATAAGATTGAAGAACTACGTCTACATGAGATATTCAATCAAGCCATATCTTATTATAAATAAGAATGCCATAAAAAACACCAAAAAATACCTTTGAAAGTATGGATTGAAGATATTATTCATGAGGCCTTGGAAAGTAGAGGTAGCATTAAATTTCAATGACATAACTATGAACTAATAATGACCCTCTTGAGTTCGAAAGGTTGTTTTAGGAACATATGCAATGTAGCTAGAAAGGTAGTGGGGGGCCTAGAGGGCCCATAGTAATAATAGTGGAGGCCATTCAATGTAAGGTGGACTAGGTCCACTATATTATTAAATAAGGCCCACTATTGTAGTTAGATATAATAAATGTAAGAGGACTTGCTAGAAGGTTCTACTTTTAGAAGGTTTTACTTCTAGAAGGTTCCTCCTCTAGAATGTTCTTAGGTGGTTGGAAACACTATATAAAGAGATTCAAGCAATGTAATGGGATGTGAAGAGAAGTATTGTGTTTGGAGTGTGTATCTCATTAGGAGGTTTCCCCCTCGAAGAGCCAAGTGAACAAGAGAGGATCCCTTCCATAATAGGATCCAATATATGGTGTTACTCTACCTCAAGAGTTTTGGTTATTTCTTGTGTTCAATATTTGGTGAATGGTTTGGTTCATTCTTATCGAATTGTGGGTTTATTTTGATATTTTTCTTCATATCTATTCAGGTACTTAAAAATTGGTATCAGAGCACTTTCCTTGGCAGACATTGTGGGAAAATATTTTTATTTTGCATATTTTTTGAAGAAAAGAAAAAGAGGGTCAAGACACTCTGTATCATTCCTGTATTTTTTTGGTGCAGAATTTGTTGAAAATGGTTGTATATATGAGTTCCCATTGGAAAAACAACCAATTAAAAAAAAATCGTTCGAATCAAAGTCAAGGAAGTGAAGTTATCATCATTTTAAAATCTTCTAATTTTCAAGGTTTTTCCATGAACTCCTAGACGATTTTTCTCATTTTTGTAGTAGATGGGGCCGAATTTGCTCAAAAAAGTTATAGATTTGAGTTCCTCTCAAAATTTCACCCAATTTCAAAAAACAAACTGTCTAAATTAGAGCTCTGGAAGTGAAGATATCATTGATTTAAAATCAACCATTTTCTTAGGGCCTTCGTGATGGCGACAAAACTGCAAAAACCATAACTTCTCACAAGGAGCTCAGATTTCTACCAAATCAGTGCCATTGGATAGAGGATTTTTAGATATTTCATTTGATATACTATATGCAGTGCTTCTAATCAATATTTCGTACGCTACAACCTCTACAAAATTTCACTTATAAACCCTCCTGGGGATGCACCGTGAAGTTGAGATCGAGATTTTAAAATTTCTCCATGATATTTAAAAGAACTGTGTTGCATATAAAGACATTTGTATTATTCATAACACATACCCTTATGTCAAGGATGACTATGATCGAGAACGATATGCCTGGTATGATTTAGAGTCTGATTGTGAGGAGTGGTATATGGATAGTTGTCATTTATGGGATGACAACCACTTTCATATTTTATATGATGACTCTACTTCACATTATGTAAAGAAAATCAATGTGTCAAATCAAGAGCCAATTATGACTACCAGTTTCTAGCCTGCATATTCTACAGTGGTATTGTTCATTCCAGACTCAGCTTTGACCCTTTCCCATTATGTGGATGGATCTTCTTATTTGAATCCACATGACATGTGTCAGTCTTTGGAGCATCATTTTCATTTTCTTATTGTAAATGTGGATGAACTTGCATAGATAAGATCTAGCTAGCAAAGGACATACACAGTTTGTAGAAAAATGAGAACAGACGGAAACGAGAGAGAGAGAAAGAGAATCAAAGAATTGTATTAACTGAATGAATGAATGATAATTTACACATGATATACTTTGTATAACTCAACTAATGTGCATTGGAAGAGAAGCTAATGTGCCATAGTGGTGGTCTAGAGTGATCTAGACACACACCGGCAGTTACGGGAGTTAACTGCCACCTATTATAAGTCAACTAGCCTCTCAGTCCTCAGTTAACTAATTGAAATCATCAATAATGGGTCACTCTGGTGATAATCCAAAGGACAATGTGCATTAGCAGTGATGATCCCAATGTTGCATGGTGATGGAATCAATGTGGCATCAAGACTCCACTCAACTGATCCAACTGAAGTGTGAACTAAAGAGAATATTCCCCTAGAATGTAGGCAAAGGAATATTCTACCTTAAATGTAGGAGACTAGATAATGACAAATAAACATAGGGAAAACCTTAGTAAAAAGAAATCCTAGGTGTGTGTGAAGTATCTCCAATACCCCCCCTGAACATCACTCTGGTGAAAATAAAAGAATGGGTCTCGACAACGAGGCAATGTTAGGTACCTGAAAACAAAAGACACACTGAAATAAACGAGGAAAGAGGGAAAACCTCATGGGAAACCCCCGCCCCYTAAGGTACAATGTATCAAAAAAGAACTAASAGTTTCTAGGAAAGTGTGTCCTTCACTCAAGATGACTACGCAAAGAATGGAACTTCTGCTCAGTGAAGGTCTTGGTGAAGATATTTGCAGTCTATTTTATTGAAGGAAAKAAATGCAAGTAGATGATCCCATYRTGTACTAAGTCCCAGATGTAGTGCATGTGGATCTCGATGTGCTCCATCCACTGCCTCTGAATTAGATCTCTGCAGAACTTCAGAGTGCTTTGGTTGTCACACTAGATGACAATCGACCAGTGAAACTAAATGCCCAAGTCAGTGAAAAAATGTTTTAGCCACATAGCCTGAATGGTTATGTTAACTACCCCTCTATACTCTACCTCGACTGAAGATAGAGCAATAAAAACCTACGTCTTGCTCAACTAACATATGGGCCCGAAACCCAAACTAAGTGAGTAACCAAATGTGGAATTTTGATCAATGTTGTTACCAACCTAGTTAGAATCAGTGAACTTTATGAGATCTAATGTAGAGTATGTTGCATCATGAATCCAAAAGGTGATGGTGCCCTAAATGTATTGAAGGATACACTTTGCAGCCTTCCAATATAGCTCATGCGGATCTTGCATGAATCAGGAGACTGCTCTAACTGCATAGGAGAGGTCTGGTCTGGAGTGTGTGAGATACAACAAGCTCCCCACTAGATTTCTATATAATGTGTTTTCCACCAATGGAGTGTCCTTGCCATCCTCAAGTATGAATCCTAATAGAAAAGGAGTCGAGGTATACTTGCAGTTTATCATGTGGAATCTCTCAAGGAGATCTCATGCATACTTGGCATGACACAGTTTGATTCCTGATGCATCCTGAATGATCTCGAGACCAACGAAGAAATGTAGTAGACCCATGTTCGTCATCAAGAACTTGTCATGCAGAATCCTCTTGACTGTATAAATCGCTAAAGTCGAGCAACCAATGATCAACAAATTATCAACATACAGAACTAGGAGTAGAATTGAATCAGTCGTTTTGATCATGTAAACGTCTGGGTCTAACTTAAACGTACAAAGTTCTGTGACAATAGGTAGGAGTCCATCTTGGAATACCATGCCCTCGAGGTCTGGTTGATGCCATAAAGGGACTTCTTCAATCAACAAACCAAAGATGAATCATGCATGAAGCCCTATGGATGCTCCATATATATCTCCTCGAAGAGATCTTCGTGAAGAAATGCATTCTTCACATCCATATGATGGACTTCACATCCCTTAGCTATCGTAATGACAGGTGCTAAGCGTATGGAATCCATCTTCACTACTGGAGCAAAGGTCTCGTCATAGTCAATTATGAGCACATGTTGAAAGCCTTTGGTGATTAGCATGGCTTTGTATCTGCTAACCTATCCATCTGTTGTGCTCTTGGTCTTGTAGACCCATCTGCACCTAACAATTTTCCTTTTTAAAGGAAGGGGAACTAGATCCCAAGTATGGTTAGTGAAGAGGGAGTTGTACTCCTCTTGCATGGCAGATTCCCAACAACCCCTCCATAGGACTATGGATCTGAAGACTTAACCAAAAAAAGATGTCTGGGTGGCATCAATTTAGTGGCAGTGAGTGCAAGAGGAATCTCCTCGAAATCATATCGAGTCCTCCTCGTATTAGTTGGATCCCCAACAAGATCTCTTGCATCATGAAGAGTAGTCTTGGCCCACTTGGGCATCGACTCTGGCTCTGCATATGCATCTGCATGCACTAACTCTACATTTGATTGTACTGACTTGGTATCTGAATCACATGAATCCTCTAAATCATAACTCTCATCTAAAGAAGAGTCGGCATGTGCATGCTCATCATCTCTGACAAGTGGAAGAACAAAAGTGTTTGCATGTGGCTCTTGAGGTGCATGCGAGATACTTTCCTCGAATTGGAAACTATGCTCAATGATGAGTCGGTCCATATAGGGATCAATGAGTCTATATCCCTTCACATTGTCTGGGTATCCAACAAAGATACATTCTATACTATGTGGACCAAGTTCCTTCCTCTTCTCACAGGGAATCCTTGCCCATGCACATTAACCGAATATACGGAAGTGGGTCACTTCTGGTATGAGGCCACTCCAAGCCTCGAAGGGGGTCTCATCCTTGAAATATCTATGGGGAGATCTATTTTGTATTTAGTTCTCACAATTAATTACTTCAACCCATAATCTCTATGGAAGTGACTTTGCATGAAGCATGCAAGATGCCATCTCTTTCAGGGATCTATTCTTCTTCTCAGCAACTTCATTTTGTTGTGGAGTATAGGGAACCATGTGCTACAACTGAATCTTGACCTCAAGACAAAGATTCAGTACCTCATGGTTGACATACTCCCCCCCATTATCTGTTTGGAGGAATTTTACCTTCCTTCTTGACTGTGTCTCAACAAGAGCTTTGAAATCTTTGAGATGCTAAAATACCTCAATTTTTTGCATGAGAAACATAGTCCAAGTGTAGCGTGAGAAATCATCAACAAAAATGAGCACATACCTTGATTTACTGATTGATGGATGTGGAAAAGGGCCCATGAGATCATTGTGGATCGGATCCAAAGGAGAGGATGGATTTTGAGTCTTTCCTTTGTCGAAGTTTTCTTGAGGGTGTTTTCCAAGAACACATCCCTCACAAATTCCTTTGGAGAAGTGGATGTCAGGTATACCTTCAACCATTACTTGCTTGCTAAGTTGTTGCATGTATCTAAAATTTAAATTCTTGAACCATTCATGTCATATCCTACTTCTTTCATCAGCATACTTAAGCACTAATGCATAATCTGGTTCAATAAATTCGGAAAATGTGTAGAGTTTGGATTGGTGACTTACCTCAACAGTAGAAACTTTGGAATTGGTTTGCATGTCATAGATATCCACTGCATCAGGTGTGAATATTAGTCTCTTTCTGGTGCCATATTTTTTCATCTGATACATGGAGAGAAGATTGTCAAAGATTTTGGGAATGTGTAGCACATTCTCAAAGCTCACGTTTGTGATTTCAACTCTCCCTTTGTCGGTGATTTCAACTGGAGAGTAGTCCCGCTTCAGAATAGGAGGACCTTTGAATGTTTCCAATGAAGAGTAGACTTCCTTTGTGGATTCCATGTGGTGTGATTCACTTGAATATACAATCCAAGCATCGGGAGAGAAATTAATGGAAATCAAAGCATGGCTAGAATTACCTTTCTTGGGGTTTTGATATTCTAGCTTCTTCTTCTTGGCACCCTCAGGGATTTGATCTCCAAGGTTGTTTTGTTGAAGTATTTGTGCCATTTGATCTATCTACTTCTGCATGCATCTAGATTCTGGATGGAATCCTCCTTGGAAGTAAGTGCATTTCTCCCCTTTTCTTCCCTTTCCACCTTTGGATCCAAAGGAATCATTGAAGGGTTTTGAGTACCCTTCCTTATTTAGATTTGCATGTGCCTTCCCTTTGTCTTTGTTTTTAGATTTATGATTTTGGTGACTGCTACCATATTGCACAACAAGTGCATGTGCCTTTGAGCCTTTGATTTTTCCCATGTTGATGAGCTTGTTCTTCTCTCGAGTCAGAGACTCAATTGAGTATTCTGGACCAAGTTTGGAAGTAATGGTAAGAACCAATTGTTTCTCCTCCTTAGATTTATCAACCCCGCAAGCCTTGATTTGTGACGACAAATCCTTATATTTGGTAAACAAATATTGGAGATTATCGAAGGTTTTTGGATCCAAAGTGAGAAATTCCACCTCGATTATATGTACCCTCATCTTGTCTTGTTTTCCAAAAATTCCTTCCATGGTGGTCCAGACTTCATTGGGGGTTTTACAGGAGGATATGTGAAAGAGGAGCTCAAGAGAAATGAGACTGCAAATAGTTCCATATGCTTCATCCATCTGATTCAGATACTTGGATTTTTCTATGGCTGATTTATGTTCGATCTCTATGCCTGTGTTTAACCTATATAATCCTCTATTGCGAATATGAAATTACATCTTCTGCTTCCATGCAAAGAAATTGTGCAGTGTAAGAATGAATTCTTTTGGAAATTCCATTTTCCTGATGTATTCAATCTTCTGTACCTGTAAAAAGAGTCTGGTGTGTCTTTTTCCTAGAAATTTGTCGGCTCTGATACCATGTAAATGTGGATGAACCTGCACAGATAATATCTAGCTAGAAAAGGACATACAAAGTTTGCAAAAAAATGAGAAAAGAAGGAAATGAGAGAGAGAGAGAGAGAGAGAGAGAGAGAGAATCAAAGAATTGTATTAACTGAATGAATGAATGATAATTTACACATGATATACTCTATATAAATTAACTAATGTGCATTGGAAGAGAATCCAATGTGCCATAGTGGTGGTCTAGAGTGATATGGACACACACTGACAGTTACGGGAGTTAACTTCCACCTAGTCTAAGTCAACTAGCCTCTCAATCCTCATTTAACTGACTAAAAGCATCAGTAATGCTTCACTCTGGTGATAATCCCAAGGACAATGTGCATTAATAGTGATGATCCCAATGTTTCATGGTGATGTAACCAATGTGGCATAAAGACTCCACTCAACTGATCCAATTGAAGTGTGAACTGAAGAGAATATTCCCCTAGAATGTAGGAAAAGGAATATTCTCCCTAAAATGTAGGGTACTAGATAATGACAAATAAACATAGGGAAAACCTTAGGAAAAATAAATCCTAGGTGTGTGTGAAGTATCGCCAACATTTCTTGGGTTCTGATATCTTCTGCATGGAGTTCACATGAGCACTTAGACATGGGACCCCAATTTACAATGGCGATTGGACTACTTCAGCATGGTGGATTTCATTTCTACATAAGACCCTGGTTGTCTATTCAACTTCAAAACTATGGTCCACACTTAACCATGGGACCCTGGTATATGGTTGCACAGCCTCATAACAACCATTGAGGACAACACTTTCATAAGGGGGATGGAATGTAGTGTAGCTAGAGAGGTAGTGGGGGGCCCGGAGGGCCATAGTAATAATAATGGAGGTCATTCAATGTAAGGTGGACTAGATCCACTATATTATTAAATAAATCCCACTATGGTAGTTATATATAATAAATGTAAGTGGACTTACTAGAAGGTTCTACTTCTAGAATGTTCTTAGGTGGTTGGTAGCACTATAAAAAGGGGTTCAAGCAATGTAATGGGATGTGAAGAGAAGTATTGTATTTGAAGCATGTAACTCATTAGGAGGTTTCCTCCTTGAAAAGGAAAGAGACCAGGAGATGATCCCTTCCATAATAGGATCCAATATATGGTGTTACCCTACCTCAAGGTTTTTGGTTATTTCTTGTGTTGAATATTTGGTGAATGGTGTTAGTTAGAAGTTGTTCCTAGACTGCCTTAGGAACAAACCTAATACATCTTAGATTTATAACGACTTAATAAGGCTTTGAAAATGTTTGAAAGTGGTAGGATCAAGCAATTGGTTTCAGTAAGGCTTATGATTAGGATCTTTGTGCCAAATTTCTATGTGCAACAGATCAGGTTAATAAAAATTAGATCAGATAAAATGTGATAATGGGATATGATGAAGAAATATGTGAAACAAAACTACAAGATAATAAAAAAACATGTTGTTCTTCAATGTGTCTAACAGTAGAGGAATAATTCAACATTCATAAATCCTTTCTAACATGAATTAAAGACTCAAATAGGTATGTGGCAAAGGCTACAACATAACCTACACAACAACCCTCTCAGCACAGAAAATGCATACATATATCCTATATTAGCATAAACAATTCAAGCAGGGGAACAAGGAAAAATTATTTACACCAAATTAGGGAACAAAATAACCATTGATTTCATAAGCAGCTGATAACTTTACATAGAAATATGGTGAACATCAAATCCCAATCACAGAGATTGAACCCCAACTCCCTCTCAGTCCCTCAGGCTGAAAAATCCTTCTCTAACTCTTCTTATTCTTCTATTTTATAAAGATATAACATTCTTCTCAATATCCAAGAAATATGGATAAAAAAACCTACATCCCTATCCCAAATTCAAAATGATGAGGTGGCTAAGCAATTTTTAGGAAAAATAAACTGTTAAAATTTTGGAAAAATGATGCTCAGATATCCACTTGTTTCTTCCAAACCATTACACATGTGTAAAACATGAAAGAGGTTTTTTTATATTATTCCTTTATTGAAATAAACCTCTTTCATTTTTCAAAAATACCCTTCCATTTTCCTGATATTATTGCCAAAATATCATGACTAAAACAGGAAAATTCCTAAATATTTGAATCTGAAAAATGAGTTGTAAATATTTATTCGGATCTCCCAAAACATGACACCTATGTAGAATATGAGGGAGGTTTTTGTATATGATATAATTCTTTATAAAATCCTCTTTCATTTTACTGATATTGATCACCATTTGCTCAAAATCCATGCCAAAAGTTGATGACTAAAACAGGAAAAATCGAGAATTTTAGGTAACTTCTTGCCGAAAATTAGGTCAACGTGATGATGTGTTCCCAAAATATCCTCCATCAAGAATTCCACCTTCCTTATCAGGTACCAAGGTGCTTTAAATATATATGAGTCAAAATTCAAAGGATGTGGTATCCCTAAAAAATAAGAGTGTTGGATAGTGACAACAAACCCTAATTTATAGGCAACATTTTTACGCTACAATAAGTCTTTAACTAATAAATCTCCACATGGAAAATGAACCATCCTTTCCCTTGATCTTAAATGATTGATTTCCAACTCAACTCATCAAGTAAATAGGTTGAATAGGTGGTCGGTCCCCCGATCATCCTCTAAAACATAACATTGTTGTTACAATTGAAAATACCCTGTAGACTTTCTTTGGACACATATAATACTAACTTCCTTGCACAAACAAGGTTGCATTGTATTTAAACGTTGGTAGGAGCTTTATAAAATCATATTTTATATTATTTCTACCTCTGTACCAAGTACAAGTCCATCAAAACCCCTTCCTCATAATAAAATATAAAATAGAGCATATAAAGTTCATATCTTTATTGTGTATCCTTTCACTTTGTTGCATCAGTACTCTTGTCATAGATATGTTTTAGGGTATAGAGTAATATCATGATCATTTTTTACCATTAGCCATTATCAAAAACTCGACATTGTGTCATTTGTTGAAGAACATGCTGCCATAGGTGTTCCTGTAGCGCTGACCCACTTTTTCTACATAGAAAAATTGCAGGAACTTCTTATAGTGCCCTTTTCAAAATCTTATTTTTATACTTTAAAACCCATCATATGAACTAGATGGAAAAAAGATGATAAGAAGGCCTCAATATATTTATATAAGAAAAGGATAGATCTTCAAAATTTTAAAATGAAAATTTTCAAAATGTTTAGGCCTACATGTCTATATCCATGGTTAAATCTGGATTTCACCCCGAATCACACATTTAGCTGCCTTGGCCAGTAAATCTAGGTTTTCCCTCCTTGCTATCTTTTTTTGAGAGTGGTTTATTTCACCCTGAATCACACATTTAGCTGCCTCGGCCAGTAAATCTAGGTTTTCCCTCCTTGCTAGCTTTTCTTGAGAACAGTTTAACCTCTTCTTAGGCACATCATCATCCAGCTTAATCATTTCGGATTTCTTCATAGTGTTTACAAGTTTCTTACCTCACTTCCTCTGATCGTTTTCATAAACCTTATTTTTCTCCTAGCTAGGACAAGCCACGTCCTCCTTTTCCTCCAACAATCAACGTAATGATGAAAAATAGAGACAAATGGAAATTCCTATAGTGCCTCCTTAAAACTAACTCTTGACATGTTTTAAGAAATTGGCCTTTCAACAATGCTTTATTTCAAGTTATCATGAGACATAAAGCATGAAGTGACATGATATAACCACTTATTACATCATTTATACCTTGCCCTTTATTTTTATAAAATTACAATGAGGGTTTAAAACTCATGCAAAAATTTCTAATGAAGAGAGTAGGGATGAGAGAGAAAATTTCAAAAGTGTAGAGGTGCTAACAAATGGTTTGATTCATTTTTATTGACATTGTGGGTTTATTTTGGTTTTTATCTTCAGATATTTTCAGGTACTTAACAAAATGCTCCTCTTGGATTCATATTTGATGATAACTAGAATGAAGATCAAGTTTGGAGAAGTAGGAAACTCCATGGAGTTCATCTAGTATAACATTGATTATGGGGATAGGAAAATTTTCTTTGACTATGATTTTATTTAATTCCCTATAATCGATACATAATCACCATGATCCATCTTTCTTTCATACCAAGATGACAAGTGAAAAGAATGAAATACAACTAGTTCAATTGATTCTTTCATCCAATAATTTTTAAACTAGACACTCAATATCACTTTTATGCTAGCAAATATGGTGGTATTTCCTAATATTGGGAGGAATTATCCCTAGAAGTAAGGTTATGTTAGATCATGGTCATAAGATGGAGGGAGGCCTAGAGGAGGATCTTAAAAGACCTAAGCATACTTATTCATGAGTTCTTTCAAATCCAATGGATGAATATCAGAAGGATCATCATCAAAAATGTTGTGGATATGGGAAATAACTCCCCTGGACCCTTTTCTAATTAGTTTTTCCATCCTATGAGAAGATAACACCTAATTGGGAGGAGTGTGCATCCCATTGAGTGTACAATTGCGACCATATTGCTATAACTATAGGAACATCCATCAAAATTCATAGAAATAATACAAAGGGTGCGAAGCAATTGAACACTAAGAAAAACAAAAATGCCACATATCCCAATAACATACATGGGAGTGGAGAGTCGATAATCAAACACATTGATTTTAGCATTGAGACATAAGCCTGACATTGTGACTTGGAAATTTTGGATAGGGTATGGAAAGTGTTGATTTGTTGATCCTGAATGAATCATCATGTAATTTGTCATCTATTTTGGTAGTTTATAGGTGGAAATAATTGGATCTGATGACTTTTAGGGTCCATTTTAGGGGCATGTCTTGCTTTGGATATTTGGTATCCAAATCCTTCCGAAGCCTATTTGAGGCCCTAAACAATCATTTTTGGGGTTAAAATTTTGTAAGAACATATCCAACCTCTCAATGTTATTCTCCACTTCAAGAGATTTCCAACTGTGTGAAAGTCACCTGAATCAAAATTTGTATGCAAAATTTATGCCTCCTCCAAGTTGTTCTATCTCATTGACCATCATGGTACCGAGTGGATTCCATGTCAGCTTCCATTACTCACACAGATGGAGCTAGTCACCAGTGTACTTTCAAGATTATTCTAGAGGGTCCAAAACCCTAACAATAATTATGGGTTGAGGAATGCAAAAAGCCTAACCCTAACCCTAGACAACTATTAGGTTATGTTAAATACTAGGCCACTAGGAAAGGTAGGGGTTCCATTCTTATTGTATTGAGTATTGTTCCATAAGATATCAGTTAATTGAGAGTAGGATATTGTGAGAGATCATATGAGTAAGGAGATATTGTAAAAACCATATTGGCCTCAATGTCCATGGCATCTCCATAGTGAGTTCCCCTTTCTTTGTACTCACATTTAATATTTGAGAAGAAAAGAGCAGAGCTTAGGCCTCACCTTCCAGTTGGGTTTTTTCCATATTAGTTTTTCCCAAGGTACATCTTGTGTTCATTGTGTGGATGGTGTTTCATTGGATGTCTCTTTTATGTAAGTTTTTTTAGCTTATTTCAATAATTTATGTGCTAAAATTGGAAATATTAATTCTGCAACCTTTAATAGAGTACTGCATAGTAAAAGGATTGTAGAATATTATGAGTTTTGTTGTGACAAACTATTCTAGTGGGATATTCATGATAATTTACAGATCACTCTACTAATCAATGAACAATTATTTAATAATTTATAGAACCTTAAGAGAAACATGAATAGGTTGTTTACAATAGTCTCTTTCATTATGTTAAAATTTCTAGAATTTTTTATAATATAAAGAAAATTAATGGTCTAACTCCATAGTGGATATGTCGCATTCTAGTGAAACATTTCCTATCAAATATGAACCTTGCATGCCCCATAAAAAAATCTATCAAACTTTATCTCAGTGAATTTACTATAGCAGTTTAAAAAATGCAAATCTTGTTGAGATTGTTAATGACTATAAATTGCATTAGCAATAGAGTAGTTAATTTATACACAAATGAAAAAAAAAAATGAAGTCTATGTTTTCTCAATGCTTCCAATTATATTGGTCATAATTATGTTCTATATATGAGTATATTATAAGGCATGTTTCTTTTTACTCTTAGGGGCCTTGTTATTAGGTTCTTTTGCACTTGCTTGAATTGATTCCATCTGTTTTTAGAAATTCTTGGTCCCCGTACTTCACTTTCATAAAGGATTATTAGGATTATGAACATTTGAAAGAGGAAGCACGCCATTTTCTAGTTCCAAATATCTATTGTACTAAATTCATTTGTAGTGGGATAAATGTTTTCCATCCTTCTTGTAGTGTTTCCTCATACATGCATCTTGACTTAGCTTCTCATTGAAATCTAGTCTCAAACATTTATAATTTGGGGTTATCTTTTGTGGTTTTTCTTTGAAGCTAATTTATGGATGTTTTTATTCCTTTTTCGAGCAATAAGACTACTATCCTAGTTTTTCCCATGTTCACATTCATAATCATCCCAACCTCCTTACAAAAGGATTGTAATGCCTCTAGATGATCATGTGGGATGCATAGTGTCCTAGTTGTTAGTGTCACATCATTTTCATACAACAACATATTTATGATAATCCCCAAGTTATGTTTACCCTTCCTCTACCTTTCTTATTTATCCATTTGTCTATCTTATCTATGTGAAGACCAAATAGTGTAGGGGAGAGGAGGCAACCTTGTTTCACCCCAATATCACTATTGAATCTCTCTAAAAGACCCTTTTCATTTCTAATTTTATCCTTTATACTTGTATTATTTCTCTCCAACCATTTGGGACCCAATTCCATCAACCACTCCCAAGTTTTCTCCCCTAGAATGGTGTCAAAGGTCCTTTTGAAATCAACAAAATATTATGATTCAACCATCTTTAAACTCATTTTTCCTTAATGCAATTAAGGTCAACCTGATGTGTTTCTACAAAAAAATTCCTTTATTTATTTTGAGGGAGAGTCACTCTTCAAAAAATGAAGAAGGGAAGAAAAAACAACAACTAATTAGAGTAAATATGGATCTAAAATGAGTCACACACACATAAAATAGGGCTTGCAATATACTCGTTATGAGCTCAACATGTCACTTGTGGGAATTGAACCTTGGTGAGGAGTATAACAATCATTCCTCCTAACCACCTAAGCTAAACCCAATTAACCTATAATATATTATATTATATATTATATACCTCCGTAGACTTTATCAGTCAAAATTGTTGGGCGAAGGGGGTCTCATACACCAATTTGGTGTCTGGGTTGGTCGTGACCTTAAAAATAGATTATTATTATTATTATATAATATAACAATTATGATATATAATATATAATATAATACAATATTATTTGTTAGTTACATCTAACTAATTATAGTTTGTTTTTTTCAAGAAAAAAAAAGCATATTTTCATTCCTAGAAAATATGAAAATACATTTGTAGGTGCATCAGCATAGTACAATGAAGCCAAGTTATGTAAACATATACATGTGAATATAAGTATGTCTCTATAATCATCATTGTTCTCTTATATCAAAATAACAAGAGAGTCTCCAAATATGTGCCTTTATAATAATAATCTAATTTTAAGGTCATGGCCAAGTTAGGCACCAAATTAGTGTATGAGACCCCCTTATGTTTGTGGGACAAGGGACCCCCTTCATGCAGTGATTTGACTGCTAAAGTCTACGAAGGTATACATACCCTACACCCCTCTAGATTTGAACATGTGATCTCCAAGGAGGAAACACATGTTCTTAACCATTATGCCCACTCAGGTTATTAGTTGTTATATACTATGTAATATAACTCATTATATTATATATTATGTAACATAACTAATTGTGTATTATATATAATATTTATAAGAAGTATATATTATTATCATTTTTTAATTTTTTACTATTATTATAATTATAGCTTTGTTTTTTAGTTGTAAATTTATTATTAAGTATATAAAAATTTAATTAATTATGAATTATTATAAATCAAATATAATATAAATTTAAATATTTTGACATTAAAACATTTATTGTGTGTATAATAATCTAAAAATTTTATTATTTTTTTTTTCATGTCTTAACTCTATATTAACCTAATTTACTTAGCAACTATTACTATTGGAACAATATACATTAACCACTAGATAAAATCCTTTAACTTAATGTGACGTGGCATGTACTTTTACTATTTTAATATTTTCATAAGGAGGCCCATTTTAAACCCAAGTTTACTTGAGATTTGATTAGAATTTTATGTAATTAATTCCAAGTTTGGTGATTTTTTTATTTTTAATAAATTTTACAAAAAAATGATTCTAAGTTTCGTGGCTTTTTTCTATTTTAATAATTTTTCCAAATATCTAATCTAGTTTTAATAACCCTTAAAATGACCTTGGAGCAGCTAACTTGTAGGGTCATTTTAATTTTAATAACCCTTAAAATAACCTTTCCAAAGGTGCAAAAATCACATCAATCAAAGTTCGTATTCAAAAATTATGTCTCCCACCATGGTATGAGTGGATGCCACGTTAGTCCCCATTACTCACACATATGGGGCTAGAAACATGTGGAATTTCAAGAATATTCTAGAAGTTCCAAAACCTTATCACAATTGAGGGTTGGTGAAGTCAAACCCTACCCTTAGATGGCTATCAGGTGATGTTAAACACTGGGCCGCTAGGAGGAGAAGAGGTTCCATTCTTTAACATTGTATTTGTTCCATAGTTGAGCAGAGCACCTAGGGGTGGTATTTTGAGATCATATAAGAGGAGGAAAGATTTTGTAGCATCCATACAGGCCACAATGTCAAAGGGAACTCCACAGAGAGTGCCTCTTTCTTTGTACTTTCATTTGAAAAAAAGAGAGCAGAGTGGCCTCACTTTCTTGTTAGGTTTTCTCCTGTATTGGGTTTTCCAGGTTATATATTGTGTTTGTTTTTGGATGGTGTGTGAGTATTTATTTATATTCTCTATTTTTTTCATTTCATACATTGTAAGCGAAAACCAATAATTAAAAAATCTAAGATATACAAGAAATCAATCTTCATAGTAAAGATTTCAATATTTTATTATACATATTGTGACGAATTGTCCAATGGAATATCCACAACAATTTATAGATCAAATTTACAAGCAAACACTTGGATTAACAACTAATCTACTTTCATCTCTATCAATCCCTTAGGGTTGCTTTCATTTGTCATCTCTAACACCTATACAAAGACTCCTTGTATTAACTTGGCTCCAATCTTGGAGGTTTGGTTGATTCATCCTATGACATTTTCATTAGCATATTTCCACTTAATACTTGGAAGTTTCAACTGTACAACCTCAAGGGAGGTTCCATCCCAACTATCCCAACTATCCCAACTGGGGAAAGGGAGGTTCCATCACAACTAGAGGAAAGGGATGTATCATTCCATTTGAGGGCACCAAGTCTCTTTATTATGCATATTTCATTGATTTATACATATAGTAGTAGATCTAGTGTTTATTGGTTGTATTACACATGTATATCTTTGTATTGGAGATCAAGGAAAGTATTCTCTTGCAGGAACTTAGAGTCGAGTGTGCAACTCATTCTATAATTTGAGTTTCTCTTGGATGACTATCACAACTCTTCACTTTATCCCAGGGAGCTTCATCATCTATAACAATGAATTCCAACTGAGTTCTTTTCATTCTTCTCTTTGCATTTTCAATATTAAAGTTTGTTAAAAATCGTTAAAGAAATTGTCGGGTAATTAATTATAATTAATTGGTTCAATTTACTTTAATAAATTTCTAGTAAAACCTAATATTGAATCTAAGTGAAGTACTCGAATCACCTAGAAACCTAGGTTATCATTAACAAGATATTAAGGTCCTAGTTGTCACATCCCCACAATGTGCCTTACGATCGTGCACCACTTGATGATGTGCGGCACTGCAATGTTTCACACTTGGCTACTTGGAAACACCAAGGTTACTTCATCCGGACTATGCCTCTTCACCTAGAGCATACACATACTTTGTTCTAGGATATCGACAAGTCACACTCCTAATCTAGTGCAACTCTTGTATACTTAGACATTCATTAAATTATTTAACACTTAGTCATTTTTAAGCATACATCCAAGAACATGAAAATCCAAGAGAACAATGACGAAACATACAAGCAAAACATAGGTATAGTGTGGGTGAAACAAACCGTTCCTAACACCTGGTGAAGTCTTTGTTATTGCAGAACAATTACAACATGAGCAATACTCGCTCAGTTTACAACTTCGACAAAGTCAAACAACTCGCCTCAGTTCACCAAGACACTCATGAACAAATACATCACCACAAGACTCTTTGTCGTAACCATCTCTACAACCACCTTTGGTGCACCTCATATGTTCCATCAACCAAAGACTTGTTGCATCTTCGTTTTCACAGAATCTATCTCTTCATTTCCACTAACTTCGCATATTTTGGTTCTACCTCACACATGCCTCCAATAGACCTGCATTTTTAGACTTTTCCAAAATCTGCCCAAGATATGTTCGCCCAACTCTATCCACCAAATCCTCATCAAGGAAGCACTAGTCCTCCCATGTGGAGCAACTTGGCATATTTAAGGATCTCGCCCTCTTCATTTACCTCGGAATCACAGATCTATCTTTCTCTCCTTGTATTTCCAAAACTTGCCTTCCTTAGTTGTGCACCCTTGTTCTCTTATAGGATCTCTAAAGGTCACCATCATGAATCGTCACATCCTTTGGGGGTGTATCACCCCTTAGTGAACCCATGTCTAAATGAATAGTCGCACAGCCCCTTCACAGACCCGGTCTCCCAAACAAATCGTCATGCCACTTTACGGACCTGGTCACCCAAATGAACCCATGCGCTCATTAATCCATGTGCCCCTTGGGACCAACGTACCCAACCTTAGTGTGCCCCTCATGTCAAAATGCCCCATCTGTTGAATTGACTCATCCTCTTGGGTGCATGTGCCCCTTAGGTGAGTCGATTCGACTCTCCAAAGTGTTCCTCCCATGCCTTAGTTGATTCATCTATTTGGTGAAACATCCAAGTCTTTCCCTCAACTCTTCGTCAAACCGTTCGTCGTTTGACTTGTTGCACAACACCTTGGGTGGAGTTGTCCCTTGGCATGTCATGCACCCAAAGAACCCCAATCTCCCCTATATGAAGACTTATGTTTCTTCATTCGCATCGAGCATCCTACCTGCCCGATTTGGACTATGGTGGAAATGCGTGCACCCGAGTTAAGCACCTAAGGTCTTACATCCTCCCCCACCTCAATTCACTTCCATCCTCGACAACATCCACAAAATATGTGATCTCCAATTCTTCGCCCGAACTCATGCCTCCACTGCAAGTAAGTTTGTTATAAACCCCAAGTTTCATGCCATTAGAAACCCTAAATTCTACCAAAGTGGAAACCCCAAGTTTCCCTACGAATTGGAAACCCCAAGTTTCCACAAACCAAGTTGTACTGCACCCAGCTCCTCATGATCTGTTGCAATGTTGTTGTCTTACTATTATTTGGTTTTGTTGTTGCTATCATTTATTGCTACAATTGACTGCTTCCCACTTCACTTAAAAATTTCACCTAAGTGTTGAATTCCTATGATCTTGTTGTTGTGCCCACACTTCAACAAATTCTTCCATGTCTATGCACATTGTGCGTCTTAATTCTTATACTAGTCGGGTGATCAATTCAACTATTGCGTCCTACTCTTGAGATGTGCCTCCCCGTGCTTGAACTTAGTCTTTTTTATCACATCTCCATCACTCACCCAACTCCAAAGAGTAAGGAAACTGTCCATCCTTGCTTCACTATTGTTGTTATCGTCTAAACTTCATTAAGGAGATCCTACACAATGCCTAAGTGTTGCACTTCGAACCTACTAGTGCATCTGTACTCTTGACCCCCTTGTCTTATTTTTTTTCTCACCCAAGTCGTGAACTAGTTGAATGATCAGTCCAATTGTCACACTCCTTAATATTGCCAACAATTCTTGGTCGAATTCCTTGTCGACTCCATTCGTCTCCTAGAATGAAATTGCCTTACCCTTCTACAAGTGTCTCAAACTATAGCAATTTCATCATAACTGTAAAGTCATCGCATGACCCAATTAATATGGATAAGGCACCAAACACCCAGGCATCTCACCCGTCCTCTCAAATCAACAAGAACATACTTCTGTTTTCAGATTTTTGTGGTGAGGGATTTCAAATTCATTTGCCAAAGAATCCACAGTTGGTGTCATTTTGTCATCGACGTTTCGAATCCGGATCGGGATTCATTATCAGGACTAATCTTCAATTTAGAGAGCTGGCTGATCTTCGTTATTAATAGTGTATATGCAGGACAGTAAATAGGATAACTAGGTCGGCTAAATAATGTATAGACCTATATACATTTCACTTATGTTATATTAATTATTATTACCAATTATCTTTAGATTTAGGTTATAAATAAAAACACTACAAAACAAATATTACAAAAACCTAGAACTTTATACCTGTTTAGAGATAATCACTCATGATATATTAGTAAATTATCACTAATCATGATTAACTACCATTTTTAAAAACCTTTAAACAAAACATTAGAAATCATCTTAATTTATTAATTCCTTAAGCTCTAATAAAAATTAATATGTAAAACAAAATACTATTAAGTAATATAATATAATTAAACTCCTTCTAACCCTAAAAATTTTAAATTATTTATATTTATTAAAAAACTTTAATTATTTATATTATTCACTATTCAAAGTTACGTTTAAACTTATAAATAATTAATTTGTTTTTTAATTAGCTCCGAATTAGGGTTACATTTAGCCGACCTAGTTATCTTATTTACTGTCCTGCATATACACTATTAATAACGAAGATCAGCCAGCTCTCTAAATTGACGATTAGTCCTGATGATGAATCCCGATCCAGATTCAAATCGTCGATGACAAAATGACACCAACTGTGGATTCTCCAGCAAATGAATTTGAAAAGAACATACTTCATTTCCCACTTCACCACTGTTGTTCCTGAGTCTATACTTAACGCTTAGAAGTACAGTGTCAAGGCATCCGAAAGTGGGTAAAAGATGGAGAAGAGAGAAACGTTAACCTTCGGTGAAGGAAACTAGGGAAGATTTCTACGTTGGCGTTGTCTAGCTTCCAATTGTTCCTGGATAGTTATATCTTGTTCAATGGCTGCCCATGAATGTTCAAGTTCGACTCGGTTAGTATCCATTTTAAGAATAGTGTCGAAAAGGTTTAAGGCAATGTGTGATTGGTTCGATAGTCCGGGTTCGATATTAGGTTGTGTTGGTGTAGGGACAGTCATGGAGGAACAATAAAGGTGGTAAAAACTTCAGAGAGAGATTAAGTGTTGTCTCAATTTGGTCGTATAAAAGAGAATTTACGTTTTTAGGAATAAAATAGAGATGCAAATCAAAGGCTCTTTCCCGTAACTGTATTATAATTTAATAAAAGGTATGAGGTGGGAGAAAAACAATTAGTTGTCTATAGTGTAAGGCTCCTATCAGGGGGAAATCTCACGTATAAACAAAAGAGGAAAATTGTAAGGAAATAACCGATGTAGCAGAGAATATGTGAAGAATTCTGAAAATGTAGAATGGTCTTACACCCGCTGATAGCTAGTACAGAGGAAAAATAGTAAACAATTACAAAAAACCAAAATTCATTCACCATAGTGGTGGTCGTACTAAATTATAACGAAGCACATCAATTAAGAATATGAAATGAAATGAAATATGAGATACAAGGGAGAAAACTTGTAACACAGTCATCACGAAATTGAGAATCTTCAGATCTGCTTGTATTAACTTCTCAAATGTAAAAAACTCTATTACAAACAACACAAAAAGGTCCAGCCCTGTTTATTTCTTTCTGTAGTATATTTATACAATTTTACAAATAAGGTAGAATCTCAATAGTCACAAAATTTCAGTTATGACAGGGAGGTTTGCAATCGCTCCATTTCTTCTACTCTGTCCTCACTTGGTGCCAGATGTTTGTCATTGCGCGAGCTCGGTACAAGCGATACATCTTTCAACCAGCTGAGATATTAGCCGCAATGGTACTGCTTGACAGTTGGCTTCGAAGAAGTAACATTCTCAGGCTAACTGATGCAGCCTGTCTTCCATCTGTCCATCTATAATGTCGATGGCACATAATTGTGTACTGGGCTTAATCATGTATTTATCCACTTGGATTATGTCTACCATAGTCATCTCAGAGATATCGATCGAATCTCTTTCCTCTCTTTCCTTTAGATCAAGCGATATACTTTCCACATTCATTTGCATCAACGTTTCGATGTTACCTCCACTGTGAATACCCAGCAGATCGTCGTCTATAGAATTAAAGGCCTCCTCTAAGGAATTGGTTATCTTTTGGGCTTGCTTCTTGCCTTTGGCGATGTTATGCTCCCATTCCTTTAACAAAATGTTTCCTCTAGTTTGCTCTGAAATGGTGAACCTGGGAGTACCTACTGAAACCCTGTTGTTTGTAGCTATCACAGCCTCTTGGAAGGCGACCCGAGCTGCTCCGACATCCCTTTCTCTGGAAAATAAGTTCTCGGACACCTGATTTACCAGCAAATAGTTGTCTTAGATCACTTCTATCTTGGCTAGAAAATTTTGCTGTGCCGCAGAGACTCTACCCCGAATCTCGATCGCCTGGGATTTGAACATCCCGATGTTTATCATTCTACTCTCGGCGGTCTCTACCCTGGCCTGCAATTGTTTGATCAAATCCCTCTGGTAGCTTGCTTGCATCCGACCATCCCGGACCATCAACTGTGCTTTCTCAAGATTAGTTTTGAGCATCTCTATTTCATTTTTATTGGCCAATCTGGCCTACTCTATTCCCACACTCGCCTGATCTTTAGCATTCTCTATTGTTGTGGCCAGCCTGGCTTCAAGGGTCCTAATTAGGCGATTTTTTCTTTTAATTTGGTTCTTTAAGAGCCCGACTGAGAATTGATTCGTCGGGGCATACGCTCCTAGTGTCCCTGCTATTTCAGTGGAGAATTACTCATTCTTTTTATCCTTTCCCTCGGTCATAACTTTATACTTCTTGGCAGTTGACTCTCCTTCCTAGTAGAATTCCCTTTTTACTACTGCTTTTTTCTTTTTATTGAAGAAAAACTCATTCGGAGAGAGTTCTTCTACTCTTATGGGCCTCAGCTCTTCATTGAAAATCCATCCTGCATCGATATTTCCCTGCGTCGACTGCAAGGGGGTAACTGATGTAATGGGTTCTCTGATCTGCTTCGTCGATTTTCCTGGAGTATCGACCGGACTCTACTTCTTTGACGGTTCTGGAGTCTTTATCTCTGTCTCCGGATTCTGTTTCTTTGGCAGGTCTGGAGTCTTTTTCTCTGCTTCTGAATTCTTCGTTTGTTCCCCATCGTCTTAGTGTTTTCCTTGGTTGGGAGTTGCATCCTTAGAACCTTCGGCATCCTTCTGTTTGGTCTCCGAAATACCTGGACCCTCACCTCGCAACACAGCGGGAAGATAGCTACATCGATGTTTCTAGAACTTCAAAACATCAGGTCTTTCCTCGGGTGCCAAGGATTGAATCCGGGCTAGAATTTCCTCATACGACCTTGCTCCTCGGAAAATGTCATCCGAGGGTGAATTCTCATGCTCAAATCTCTTGAGCCTATAATTAGCCAAATTATTGCTCACGACCCTCTGTGGATCGTGCTTCTTGTATTTGATGGAGACCAAATTTAGGTTTTCCAGGGCTGTCGCCTCGGCTTTGGCATGCCTGAAATCTAATAAAGAATAAGAATTCAAACAAACAGGAAACGACGGCCATACCTTCTTTGAGTACCCTTTAAGTTCTTTGATTACACCGCCAATCACCATTTGCCGAGCAACTTCACGACAAGCCAGCTTGTTGGGAATGAACAATGGCAGCGCATGTGGGGGAACAGAAACCCCGAAAACTCTGAGGTATGAAAATTTTGCTTCCGCATACCAATCTGCTATGCTGCTCAAATTCGTTACTATGTTGTCCGAGATCTGGGGTGGCAAGTGACCAAAAATGGTGACATGCAGGGGCACCATCACCCAGTTAAAAATTTCATACGCAAAATTTTCCGCTTTATTTTCCCATAATTTTGCATGATATACATGTATGGGTTCGTCTTCGGTGGGATTCAAACTCCATATCATCAATGGAAATGGTGTCATAGAACAAATTGCGTCCATAATATATGCAGACATGAAGAATGACGATGCCTTCCCATTCTCCTTCTACTCCTGATACTCTGTGACCCGATTGGTTAAGCTATCCGAAAGCATCTTTGCCCAGTTAAAGGAACATCCTTCGGCGACCCAAAACATTAGAGGCACCCACGCAAGGAAAAAATGTGATGTGTCCTCTTTCCCATATAACCGGCATGTCATCATGGCCACATATCTGTACTGCGATTCTAACGAAGCGATTGAATAGATGTCGTGGGTATCAGCTCTGAACTTCGTGGTGTTTGAAACCCAATCCCTTATCAAACTGGACATGGCTTTATCATACTGTTCGCATTCCTTCTCCTTGAATTCTTCCAAGAACTCAGTGCCATATGTGTGGTCGGATGTCGTGGGCAGCTTATACATGGTTTGCAGATGCTCTGGCCTGAAAGTCCCGATGGTGACTCTTTATTCGTTCATGATAGTCCTGGTCGGTATGTCCACATGGTCCAATGCCCATCGAACCATATCATAATATGGAAGCAACCGCGGTCTGGATGCTACTCTGTGCATTCCAGATTGGACGACTATTTTGTACTTGGTGGTTAAATCATCTCTTTCATTGTCGTTGGAGTTGTCGGAATAATCCACCAGTTCTGCTTGCAGAATATCTGAAACATATGACCAGTTCGGGACCAAGTTGATACTTCGGGGTGAAGTATCAGAGACATTGTCTGAGCCTTGTCCTGAAACCTCAACATTTTCCTTTGATGCTTTTCGCGGAGCCATGGCTGAAGCTTGTGTTTTATCTCTTCTGCGATAGAACTGCGTATACATACAGAAGTTAGTTTACTCAGAGGTGATGTGCTCTGCGTGCTATGAAAATGCATTTGTTATGATAAAACACAGCTCTTATATATACTCAAAAAACTCGATACCTTTCAGAACAAGTCTGTCAAATCACATTTGGAAATAAATTTTTCCATAAAAATCCAATCTTAAATTCATAGATTTACCCTATTTCCTCATTAATGTCATAAATTTTGGTGGTTTTAAAATCTCAGTTGGTGCATGGAGGAAAAGGCTACCTTGTAAATCGTGCAGACATCAAAGCACAGGATATTCATTGATTTAGCTCAATTAATCCGGTTTTACCATTGTTAATAGTGTCTCAGTACTCGTTATATCGGGGATTTTCCTTTAACACTTTGAGTCTCTAACACCCGAGACTGCGAAGATCGATTTTGGTTAATTAAAGGAAATCACGATTTGGGGCTTGATTAATTTTATAATGATTATATTCACCATATCGCGACTCGGAGCTTCGAAGATAAGTTTCTGGGAGATTTACATGCCGAGCTGTGAAACTTCGAGATTGCGATAACATGACTTAATTAAAAGGGAAGATAATCTTGGATTAAGTAATTAATTAATCACGTTATAATTGCATCGTGACTTTGCGAGTCGGGGTTTAGATGGTCAAAATTTCAAGAAGGACAACGTCAAGTGGTGAAATGCCGAGAGAATATTTTACCACGGTTTAGCTTTTACCCTTAACCTTGACATGAGTTACTCAAATAAGGAACTCGTGTTCTCAGCTATCGGGGTTATGAGAATAAATTTTTGGGTTTGGCAATTGCCGAGGCGTGAAACCCCGATGATGTTTAAACATGAGTTGGGGAAAACTTTACCCTCATTATTGTTTTGAGTGAAAAGTTAAAACGACTTCGTTGTTTCGTGACTCGGGACGTGTGAACTGCATGAGCTATAGTATCTGATCTGCGAGATCCTGAAGTAGAACGAAAGATGAAACATTTTACGAAAGGTAGGACTTGTTTCCAGAGTGGAATAATCATTGTTGCTCGCATGATCAAGCTTTAGAGATCATCGATATCTTAGAGGAAAAATGAAAACCATTTTTAGATTTCAAGCATTAAGAATGAAACTTGTGAAGGGCTAGAAAAACAGGGGAGGCTCCAACATAGGCTCCAACTAGGGATCCTGCCTTCCTGTGAGGTGGGAAGAATAGTAGACCACATGCCAATATTGGGAAAATGGAGTCAAAAGCTCAATCAAGCGAAAAGGTTCCCGAGAAGAGGGTACGAAAGGGGGAAAAAGACTTCGTTCTTTACCTCAAAAAGCTTTTACAAAATCAGACATTTTTTTTAAACATAGTTGTAGTTCCTTTCACAATCTTCCCTTTCCCACCACTAAATTCAGGTGTGTTTTAAGACAATCGAAATAGTCTTAGGAGACCCAACAGATCTTGTGGTTATCATATTGCACTAAAAGAATAAGATTATATGTTTTTAATTGGTGATTCCCGTTTGAATTTGGGATGTGGATCAGGTTTTAAAAAAACATTGGTTACCAGAGTAGAGTGATATTCATGTATAACAACCTTACAGATATCTCATACATTGCTTCACTTCCAGCGAGCATGTTCAGTACCCCGTTGAAGTTATCTGGCCCCCTTTTACTGAATTTCCTTTCACCACTTCGGAATATATTTATGCATTTAAATGCTGAGACGAGGGAAATCATTTCTGAATTTCCTTTCACCACCTATCTTATAATTTACTTTTTAGAGCGCGAAGATGGGGGCAATCAGTTTGTATCAGGGTTGATATCTGTGCAATATTTTTCATTATAGGTCTGTCAGCTTTCTTTGATTACTCGGTACCAACCTTCCCTTGACCTTCACAACATCTTCGTTCTTAGGGAGAAAAAGGAAAATAACTTTTTAAGGGTATTCCATTTGAGTAAGCTTCAATCCTCTAATGTCGTTGAAAAACCTAGGAAAGTTAGGATCACTCTAAAAGTTCCTTCACTTAGCAGGGGATCGAGTAGTTGTGAAGACCCTCTTTCTTTCCACAATATGTTTTGAAACTCACGAGGTTGAAATGAAAAACTTTTATCCCTTCGTATATGAAACGGAAAGATGGTGACTTGTTAAAAGTTAAAAATTAAAACCCGAAGATAGAAAGGATGCCAGGTAGCGATTTACTAACTGAAAATACAGAGGTCAAACGATTTAAGTTTGAATCTTGTAGGTATTTTTGGGGATAATTTACTTTGACTGACTGTTTTTAGATTGGGAGAATCGCTTAAACTGTCTTAATTTTTTCAGGGATTACCAAACCAAGAAACAACTCTGTTATCTATCAATTCAGCTGCTATTGCAATTTGAAAGGTGTTACCTCGGTTTTCTTTAANGAGACGAGGGAAATCATTTCTGAATTTCCTTTCATCGTCTCTTGGACTAGGTGGGGGCAATCATTTCTGAATTTCCTTTCACCACCTATCTTATAATTTACTTTTTAGAGCGCGAAGATGGGGGCAATCAGTTTGTATCAGGGTTGATATCTGTGTAATATTTTTCATTATAGGTCTGTCAACTTTCTTTGATTACTCGGTACCAACCTTCCCTTGACCTTCACAACATCTTCGTTCTTAGGGAGAAAAAGGAAAATAACTTTTTAAGGGTATTCCATTTGAGTAAGCTTCAATCCTCTAATGTCGTTGAAAAACCTAGGAAAGTTAGGATCACTCTAAAAGTTCCTTCACTTAGCAGGGGATCGAGTAGTTGTGAAGACCCTCTTTCTTTCCACAATATGTTTTGAAACTCACGAGGTTGAAATGAAAAACTTTTATCCCTTCGTATATGAAACGGAAAGATGGTGACTTGTTAAAAGTTAAAAATTAAAACCCGAAGATAGAAAGGATGCCAGGTAGCGATTTACTAACTGAAAATACAGAGGTCAAACGATTTAAGTTTGAATCTTGTAGGTATTTTTGGGGATAATTTACTTTGACTGACTGTTTTTAGATTGGGAGAATCGCTTAAACTGTCTTAATTTTTTCAGGGATTACCAAACCAAGAAACAACTCTGTTATCTATCAATTCAGCTGCTATTGCAATTTGAAAGGTGTTACCTCGGTTTTCTTTAAAAGTCCTTTATAACATGTCTTTTGAGAAATCTCATATTTACCTTTTCATTTTACTTTCTTTGCGCGATATGAAATTACTTTAGGTATCACCTGTTTATGCCGATTTATTTCTGACACCGAATTTCAGTTTACTCCTCCTGTTTGTTTCGTATGCAGCTAAAATCCTGTAAAAGATAAATACAAATCTTATCCAAAATGTGTTGAAAGTTTATGAACGAAAAAACAAAAAATCAAAAAGCAATGTTTAAATAAAAATGTGTATATGTACACAATATATATATATATATATATATATATATATATATATATATATATATTGGAATCTGGCGACTGTTATGTCATGTAATGCTTTAGATACCGCCCGTTGACAGGGGCATTGAGGACTTCTCCATCTATATTTTCCAGTATGAAAGAATTTTTTCCTTCTGGAGCCAAGACCCTGAATGGTCCATACCAGAGATGGTCAAATTTACTATGCTTCGCGGCTTCTTCCTTTCTTGCATCCCATCTTAGCACTAAATCGCCTAGGAGGAATTTCCTATCCTTTGCCTTGTGGTCGAACATTGCTTTCATATCATCTTGGTACTTCTACATCTTTTCATCAACTTCAACTATATGTTGTTGAACCTCAATTAGCTGATTAATTCTCCTGGTTACATGAGTGGGTTCTTCGTTTTGATCTTGCCATAACTTCATCACTGGTAGCACTAGGTTTATAGGTAGAACAACATCTATCCCATAGACCATTTGAAATGGTGAAATGTCGATAGACCTTTTAGTGCTTATGTGGTTTTCCCATAATGCGTATTTCAAGTGTACATGCCAAGACCTCTTATTTTCATCCAATACCTTCTTGATTATATTTACCATGTTGTTGTTAGATGACTCGGCCAACCCATTCCCCTGGGGGTAATATGCTGTGGAATGGCCATGAACGATGTTATACCTTTGACAGAAGCTGATCATAGCCATATATTTAAAGGCTTGGGCGTTGTCAGTAACTATCTTTCGGGGACAACTGAATCTTGACAAAATATTGTCTTCCAAGAAATCGATTACCACCGAGTCTGTTGCCCTCTTGGATGGAATGGCTTCTACCCACTTAGAAAAATAATATGTAGTTGTTAAGATCCACTTATGTTGAGCGCTGGAATGGGGATTAATCTCGCCTATGAAGTCTAAACCCCATTGTTGAAATGGGGCTTCAGCTTTGACTAGAACTAGAGGTAGTGCAGGGAGTTTTTGTTTACCTGCGAATAGTTGACAAGGGTTGCAGGCACGCACTTTGGCATTAACGTCCAAAAAGAGTTTCGGCCAGTAGTATCCAGCCCTCAAGATATTGTAGGCTATAGCTCTCCACGCGTGATTCCCCCCACAGACTCCCTCATGAAACTCATCTATAACCCGCTGAGTTTCGAATTCGACTAAACAGACTAACAGGAAACCAAGTGGATCCTTCCAATATAGTTGACCTTCGGCTATACAATATTTAACTGCATGGAGTTTTAAAGTTCTACATTTAGATGGTGATAGTTCATTTGGGCATTTTAGAGTTAGTAGGTATGACACTATGTCTCTGTACCAGTCCAATGATAAGAACTTCTCTTCGATCTTGTTTGGGCTTGTTTTTTCATCTAGCTCGTTTAGGTATGCGTCTTCATCGCCTTCCTGCAGGCAATTGATATCTAGTGCCCTGAGATTTGATTCAGCTAAGAGTTTGGCCAAGCCTTTCCCTTTTATCAATTTGGTCATTTTAACCTCCAGATCGAATTCTTGGATTTTAGCGAGCCATCGCCCTCTTCTTCCATCACTGTCTGGCTTTACCAATATATCTTTCACAGAACTGGTAGGCACGTGCGCGATTATCTTTGAATGTAGTACATAAGTTCTGAATGCCTTTAATGATTTTACCATTGCGTACGCCTGTTTTTCTATTATGTCATATTTCAGTTCTATGTCTCTAAGGCTCTTGCTAAAAAACGTGATCGGTTTTTTGAATCCTTCTTCATTCTTTTGTAAGAGCATCGCGGCGATAGTATGTTCATAGGAAAATGAGAAGATAAGAAAATCTTTCAGATAGTCTGGGCTTGCTAACACAGGTGCCTCGCTTATGAATTTTTTAATATGCACGAATGATGCTCTAGCCTCAGTTGTCCATATTACTCCGTTGTCCTTGTTTAACATTCCTATGATCAATTTGACAATCTTAGCGAAATTGGGAATAAACCTTCGTAAAAAATTTATTCTTCCTAAGAAAGATTGAATCTCTTTTACATTTCTGGGAATATTTATAGTATCTATCGCTTCAATCCTCTTAGGATCAATCCTGATTCCATCCCTAGATACGATATGGCCCAAAAGCTTACCTTCCCGCATAGTGAAATGTGATTTCTTTGGGTTCAAAGATAGACCAAACCTATGGCATTTTTCGAAGGTTTGTTTGAGATGCATCAAGTGTTCTTCATCAGTTTTAGAGAAAACCGTCAAATCGTCGAGGTAAATGAATATGACCTTGTCCCTTTCTCCTACGAAAGTGATTTCCATAGCTCGCTGGAAAGTGGCCCCTGCATTCATCAAACTAAAAGGCATTTTGTCATACATAAACGTACCCCATGGTGTGGTGAAAGTAGTTTTTTCCCTGTCTTGTTCATTCATGGCGATTTGATTATAACCAGAGAACTCATCTATCATAGACATTCGGTTTTCTCCAACAACTTTTTCTAAGACATGGTCCATTTTGGGCAGCGGATAATTGTCCTTGAGAGATGACTTATTTAAGTTTAGGAAATCCACACACAGTTTGATTTCCCCACTCTTTTTCCTGACTGGGACCAGGTTTGCTACCCAGTCCAAGTATCTCAGAGGTACAATTATTTTCATGTCTAAAAGTTTCTTAACTTCCTTTTCGATCACCGGTAACAAAATGGGGTTAATTTGCCTAAGCTTTTGTCTGAATCGTTTGACCCCTGGATTCAAAGGTATCTTGTGATCAATTATGGAAGTGTCATACGTTCTTAACTCATCATAAGACCAGGCAAAAACATCTTTATACTATCTAAGTAGGTCTTTGTACCTATCTTTTACTTCGGGAGGGAGGAACTTGGATATTTTTACCACCCTAGATTCTTTTTCGATTCCTATATCACAGTCCTCCACTTCTTCTAGTTGGGGCTGCAAAGTGGATTTCACAGGTACGTTGTTCTGATCAAAAAGTCTTTCCAAAGGAATTAATCCTTTCGGAATCTGGTTTCTTTTAAGGACCAGCATACGATGATCCGCAATTTTTTCTCGGAAGGTTTCATGATCTTCTCCCTCTTGCATGATCCACATCGGGTCATTTTGATTTTCTTGGTCTGCATGAGTTTCGGAGAATTCCCCCACTGCTGCAAGGAATTTCTTAATTTGTTCGTCGTCCTCAAAGACCTGCTAGTGTCGGATATTGTCTGGTATAGAGGGTTTGTATATGATTTCAATGTGATACTTCAATTTGAGAGTTGTGGGAGGAGAGAAGGTTAAATTTGCTTTTGCCAATGCATCAACATGTAAATTTTCTGTGCGAGGGATAAAATGGACATTTACTGATGAGAAAAAGTTTTCCATGAGATCCCAAGCACAATTTATGTATGTTCTTAGTCTGGGATGCTTGGCTAGGTACTGTCGGTTTATTTGTTTGACTATTAACTCTACATCACCATATACCTCCAAGTTACTTATATTTAGCTTTTTGGCAGCCTCTAATCCTAAGATCAACGCTTCATATTCGCATACGTTGTTAGTGTAATCTATGTCCCACTATAGACGATAGGAAAAAGGAACAACAAACTTACCTCCAGGAGCTACTAAAAGCACTCCTGCACCCGCCTCTTCAGAATATGAAGCACCGTCGAAATACATTTTCCAGACACCAGTGTTACACATGTATTCAATCATATAGTATGATTATTCTCGTTCTATATCATTTTCTCTAGGACAACCATCTAAACCATCATCAAAAGATAAGATACAATTTCCCAGATCTTGGTCCGCATTGTAAATAGGGAAGTTGTTTGGGTTTTGAGGGTCACTGACTGTATATGTTAATCTTGTTTCTCTTTACAACCAAGTGAATTGACCACCGAACACAGGGATTGTGGCATACGTCATGTCCAATTGAAGAGAACCCCCCAACTTGGATCCCCATGACCTAGATAACAGCAAGCCATACTTAGGGGGAATATCTTCGATAACCACATCCATCAGGATACTCTTAATCGGGACCTGTGCCAGGGTAACTACTAGATATTTTATCATCCCCATACACTTAACCCTTATTGAGTCAAAAGAGTACATATCTCCATAAGGTCTGGTGATCTGGAGACATAACTTGTCCATAATAATCTTGGGCATAACGTTATGGGAGGCTCCGGAGTCTAACATGAAATTGTGTAGCAGTTGATCATACACATTCAGAGTGATATAAAAGGGAGCTATGGTGTCTTTGGCCCCTTCAAAATGGGGACCAAAGGTGATGTTAGGTTTGTCATCTTCCAGGTTTAAAACATCAGACTGGCTTTCTAGTTCAGAGATTCCCATCGCTTTGGTAATTTGCTTCTGATAAACGGGGTTTTTTGCTAATTCTACCAAAGGGATTGGTATCTTAATTTTATTTATCTCATATTCAAAACTGAAAGTTCCGCTCACCTTGTCTGTTTCTTTGGTTGAGATTTCTAAATCCTTCCTTTCTGACTTATTTGTTTGGACCGCTTTATCACTCATGGTCCTGGTTGAAGATGTAACTTTATTTACTGGTTCAGTTCCTTGTGCTTGGGTTTCAACCTTTTCCACTTCGGACTCTTGTGCGCTTACCATTTTCGTTTTGTTGTTGGATAATAAGGTCTCTTCCAAAGGAGGCTCATAAGCTTGACCTCTTTGAAGTATTTTCTTGGGTTGAGTAGTTGAGGTGGGCTTACTCTTAGATCTTAAGTTGTATTTTGGTTGAAACTCAGCCATTAACATTTCAGTTTCGTGTTGAGATTCACAGAGATCAAAGTGATCACCTTCTTCACCCTTATTCAATGGTTGTGGCGTGTTTAGATATTTTTCATAGTCTTCTCGAGTCAGATACGGTTGAGTGCAGTGAGCACCGAAGTTCGTGACATCATTATCCGAATCTCTGAAGTCTTGAAAATCGTTTGCTCCTATAAAATTTTCATTCTTTAAGGGAGCTTGTATTTTTTGATCTTCATTTTTTATTTGTCTTTGTTGGTTCAAGGGGTTTGGGTTCCTCTTGAAATCCTTTTTGGGGTAAGAGTCAGCTTTGGCCTGTTCGAGTTCCATTCTAGATATTTTATTTGGCAGTTCTTTAATCACTCTGGCCATATCGTCCACCCTATCATCTGCGGATCTATTTGACCCTGAAGGACCTGCTTGTTCTCTAAAGCATTTGGTCTCTCGGTTTCCAGTTTCTAATTTATCTTTAAGCTTACCCGAAGCCATCATATTAGACTCTATTTCTACCGCATCATCCTGCATTCATTTCAGGGTGGCTCCCCTTCTTTCTCGTAAAAGGAGTGCAAAATCTGACTCGAAAGCTTCGACGAAAGTCACTTTGGCAGCGGGTTGGGACGGTTTAACCTTGGCTGGGATTTTATTGTACAGTTTGTTGAATCTTTGAATAAATTCCATGACTGTTTCTGAGTTTTTTTTCCTTAAAGACCCAAATTCGGTTAAATAATATAAATGGTCTTTTCTCTCACCCCATTGTCTAAGGAAAGCATCTTCCAAAGCGTCATAAGACAAGATAGAAGCTGTGGGTAGGCTCTGAAACCAAGTTCTGACCTAACCTTCAAAGGCTTGGACAAGGAGTCTCGAATATACGTCCTCATGCTCGATACCTAGAATGTCAGCGAATTGATCAAAGAAATTAATATGTTCTACTACGGTTAGATCCCCTTCTCCGGTGAATTTTGGTAGATTTTTTCTGTAATTTTTGGGAAGGTCATGTAGAGGGACGGGCAATACTAAGGAAGCATATCTGGCTACAACTTTCACAAAAACTCTGGGAGGAGGGGCATGTCCTTGGCCTCCAGCTCCTCCTAGAGGGGCTCCTCCCCCTCCTCCTCTGATAAACCCTCCACCTCCTCCTACAAACCCTCCACCTCCTCCTCCGGCAGCTGCCATCATTATTTGTGGAAAGTTATAAAGGGGGTTTTGGAAAATTAAAAGTGACTCTTTGTTTTCTTCGTGAAGAGGGAAATCCGACGAGGAAAGATAAGGAACACGAGGACTCGGTTCCTTGGATTTGCAAGAGATGAAATTGGGAGAACCGACAGGTGTGGAAACAGAGTGTGTAACACACTCTTCAGAATTTGGTGATGTCGGGAAATTCAACTGAAGAAAAGATGGTACGTCAAAAGCCGATGAACTTTCAATAGGGTCCTTTCCTTTGTGTACTAATGGGACTATCGGATGAATATCACTCCTAATTTCGGAGCAATTTGGTGTTGAAACTTTAATATCAAAGAGAGGACTGAGCGAATTTGAGGGTTTGGAAGAACTTTTAGTCTTCAGTGGTGGGGTTTTAAGCTTGTAAACTGCAGCAGTTGGCTTGAGAAAGCCTCTCGCTTTTAAAATCTTTTCGAGATTGGAAACGGGCGTAACCTCTTACCATCCAGGTTTTGTCTGGTATTCCTTCAATCGGATGCCAGTTTATTATTTGTGGAGTTGCCAAGCAGAAGATTTAGAAAGCCTTAAAAGGTATGTACTCTTTGTTCACTATCAAAGGGTAACACTTTCAATGAAAAACAAATGTCGTTTTCCCAAGGAAAAAGATTTTGTAACTTCGGCCCCCGGCAACGGCACCAGAAAGATGTTGTTCCTGAGTCTGTACTTAAGGCTTAGAAGTATAGTCTCAAGACATCTGAAAGTGGGTAAAATATGGAGAAGAGAGAAACGTCAACCTTCAACGAAGGAAACTAGGGAAGATTTATACGTTGGCGTTGTCTAGCTTCCAACTGTTCCTGGATAGTTATATCTTGTTCAATGGCTGCCCATGAACGTTCAAGTTCGACTCAGTTAGTAGCCATTTTAACAATAGTGTCAAAAAGGTTTAAGGAAATGTGCAATTGGTTTGATAGTCTGAGTTCGATATTAGGGTGTGTTGGTGCAGGGACAGTCATGGAGGAACAGTAAAGGTGGTAAAAACTTTAGAGAGAGATTAAGTGTTGTCTCAATTTGGTCGTATAAAAGAGAATTTACGGTTTTAGGAATAAAATAGAGATGCAAATCAAAGGCTCTTTCCCATAACTGTATTATAATTTAATAAAAGGTATGAGGTGGGAGAAAAACATTTAGTTTCCTATAGTGTAAGGTTCCTGTCAGAGGGAAATCTCACGTATAAACAGAAGAGGAAAATTGTAAGGAAATAACCGATGTAGCAGAGAATATGTGAAGAATTTTGAAAATGTAGACTGGTCTTACACCCGCTGATAGCTGGTACAGAGGAAAAACAGTAAACAATTACAGAAAACCAAAATTCATTCACTATAGTAGTGGTTGTACTAAATTATAACGAAGCACATCAATTAAGAATATGAAATGAAATGAAATATGAGATACAAGGGAGAAAACTTGTAACACAGTCGTGACGGAATTGAGAATCTTCAAATCTGCTTGTATTAACTTCTCAAATGTAAAAAACTCTATTACAAATGACACAAAAAGGTCCAGCCCTATTTATTTCTTTCTGTGGTATATTTATACAATTTTACAAATAAGGTAGAATCTCAATAGTCACAAAATTTCGGTTATGACAGGGAGGATTGCAATTGCTCCATTTCTCCTACTCTGTCCTCACTTGGTGCCAAATGTTTGTCGTTGCGCGAGCTCGATACAAGTGATACATCTTTCAACAAGCTGATATATTAGTCGTGATGATTCTGTTTGACAGTTGGCTTCAAAGAAGTAACATTCTCGGGCTAACTAATGTAGTCTGTCTTCCATCTGTCCATCTATAATATCGATGGCACATAATTGTGTGCTGGGCTTAATCATGTATTTATCCACTTGGATTATGTCTACCATAGTCATCTGAGAGATATCGGCCGAATCTATTTCTTCTCTTTTTCAGATCAAGCGAGATCCTTTCCATATTCATTTGCATCAACGTTTCGGCGTTACCTCCGCTGTCAATACCCAGTATATCACCGTCTATAGAATTAAAGGCCTCCTCTAAGGAATTAGTTATCTTTTGGGCTTGCTACTTTCCTTCGGCGATGTTATGCTCCCATTCCTTTAACAGAATGTTTCCTTTGGTTTGCTCTGAAATGGTGAACCTGGGAGTACCTGCCGAAACCCTGTTATTCGTAGCTATCATAGCCTCTTGGAAGGTGACCCGAGCTGCTCTGGCATCCCTTTCTCTGGAAGATAAGTTCTCGGACACCTGATTTACCAACAAACAGTTGTCTCGAATCACTTCTATCTTGGCGAGCAAATTTCGTTGTGCCGCAGAGACTCTGCCCCGAATCTCGATCGCCTGGGATTTGAACATCTCGATGTTTATCATTCCACTCTTGGCAGTCTCTATCCTAGCATGCAGTTGTTTGATCAGATCCCTCTGCTGGCTTGCTTGCATCCGACCATCCCGGACCACCAATTGTGCTTGCTCAAGCTTAGTTTTGAGCATCTCTATTTCATTTTTATCGGCCAATCTAGCCTGCTCTATTCCCATGCTCACCTGATCTTTAGCATTCTTTGTTGTTGTGGCCAGCCTGGCTTCAAGGGTCCTAATTAGGCAATTTTTTCTTTTAAGTTGGTTCTTTAAGAGCTTGACTGAGAATTGATTCACCGAGGCATATGCTTCTAGTGTCCTTGTTATTTCAGTGGTAAATTGATCATTCTTTTTATCCTTTCCCTTGGTCATAACTTTATACTTCTTGGCAGTCGACTCTCCTTCCTGGTAGAATTCCCTTTTTACTACTGTTTTTCTCTTTTTATCGAAGAAAAAATCATTCGGAGGGATTTCTTCTACTCTTATGGGCCTCAGCTCTTCATTGAAAATCCATCCTGCATTGATATTTCCCTGCGTCGACTGCAAGGGGGTAACTGATGTAATGGGTTCTCCAATCTGCTTCACCGATTTTCCTGGAGTATCGACCGGACTCTGCTTCTTCGATGGTTCTGGAGTCTTTATCTCTGTCTCCGGATTCTGTTTCTTTCACAGGTATGGAGTCTTTTTCTCTGCTTCCGGATTCTTCGTTTGTTCCCCTTCATCCTGGTGTTTTCCTTGGTCGGGAGTTTCATCCTTAGAACCTTCGGCATCCTTTTGTTTGGTCTCTGAAATACCTGGACCCTCACCTCGTAACATAGTGGGTAGACAGCTACGTCGATGTTCCTAGAACTTCAAAACATTGACTCTTTCCTCGGGTGCCAAGGATTGAATCTAGGCTAGAATTTCCTCATAGGACCTTCTTCCTCGGAAAATGTCATCTGAGGGTGAATTCTCATGCTCAAATCTCTTGAGCCCACAATTATCCAAATGATTTCTCACGACCCTCTGTGGATCGTGCTTCTTGTATTCGATGGAGACCAAATTGAGGTCTTTCAGGGCTGCCACCTTGACTTTGGCATGCCTGAAATCTAATAAAGAATAAGAATTCAAACGAATAGGAAACGACGGCCATACCTTCTTCGAGTACCCTTTAAGTTCTTTTCTTACACCACCAATCACTGTTTGTCGGGCAACCTTGCAACAAGCCATCTTGTCGGGAATGAACAATGGCAGCGCATGTGGGGGAACAGAAGCCCCGAAAACTCTGAGGTATGAAAATTCTGCTTCCACATACCAATATTTTGAGATTTTTACCTTGGATAGGTGTTCCCCATGTGATTTTGTCCTCCTTATCACATGAGGGAAGGTTTAGACACTTTGTACCTAGTACTTTTGTCTATTTTCACTTTGACTTTGGTTAAAGTGAATTTTGGTCACTTTTGGCAAAAGTGAGTATTAAATCACTTTGTGGTGATTTTGGAGACATAAGTAGACTTAGGAAACTTAACCCAAAAGTGGGTTATGATTTAGGGATGCATGGGGAGATCTCAACCTTTCATTAGATTGAATCTCAACCCTTGATCTCCAGGTTTCCTATTCTTGCCTAAAGAGGGGCAAAGGAGTCTAAGGAGGGCACATTGTTCATGGAGAGTTTTGCTCATGGGAGGAGGAGAAATCTAGCTATGGAGATGAGGTCAGTTGCATGAGGTTTTGAGGAGGAGGCCACTAGCTTTCCCTATGGGAGACTTGGAGTAGCTTGCTTCGATTATTTACTAGAGCTATTCTACATTTGAGGAGGGCGCATGGTCTTGGCAGGATTATTCCTTCCAAGTAGCATATCTAGCCATCAGATTTCAGTGAGGTCAGTTGCAGAGTGAGGACATCAGCAGGAGATTCATTCCTATGGAGGGGTTTTCCATTCTGGCATCACAGTTGATTTCTAGAGCATTTACAGTGGTTCTGGCAGTTTTCATGAGGGGCGCACCATCCAGGGGCGCATATGCTTGATAGAGCTTGTGTATCAACTCAGTTGGAGTTGCTATTGTATCAGGTTCCATCATTTATTGTGTTTATTGTAACCCTTACTTGCTTTTCCTCATATATACATATAGATCTCAAACTGGTTTTCCCCAGGGGGGTTTTGTCCAGGGTCATGTTGACCAAAATACTGTGTCTACAAATGCATGCTATTAGTTCTTAGATCTGTCCATTATCATTAGTAAACGATGTATTAGGTGTGTTGTATTTATTTGAGATGCATGTACTAATTTCCTATGGCTGAAACGACATGCTAGAGCACCCAAATTGAGAATACAACCATAATAATCAGCTTAAAATAAACATGATTGTTGGCTGTTATAAAACAGCAGAAAACTAAAACAAGACAGTAGAAAACTTAGAGCCTTTGCTTGGTCAAAGACAGACCAAGAAGGCAAGCTGATAGGACCTGGATTTTCCACATGGTATCAGAGCTTCGGTGGCTGATTTTTGGGACAGTTTGGACAGCATATTGTGTGGCTACTATATACTTATTTCTGGCAGATTTTGAGGACAACCATTGACTCCTTTAGTGGTTGTTACTTGGCAGAATTTTTTAGAGGATTTGTGGGTAGTTTAGACACCGTGAGATCAGTCTCTTTTCACACCTACGCAGTAGGAGTGAGGCTGATTTTTGTGACCTCTTTTCACACCCATTTTGTTGGGAGTGAGGTCAGAGTACATTGTCTCTTTTCACACCTGTGTTGACAAGAGTGAGATAGTGTGTTCCTTGGCAGAGAAGCATCAGTTGGGGATTGCAGATTGGCAGTGATGTCAGCATCTCAGATGTGAGTTGAGGACAGGCTAGCTGGGACTAGCAACTGGTCGTCATGGAAGGCCAGGATGGTCTTTGTCTTGGAGGACCTCGAGCTATGGCATATAGTCAAGGTGGTTGTTCCTGCTATTCCTGTGACTATTCCCATCTTGGTGGTAGAATACAAGAAGAGGAACAACAAGGCGAAGAGGACTATTTCTGATGCAGTCCGGAATCACATTATACCCCATGTGACGGGGAAGGCTCATGCATATCAGATGTGGGCATCGTTATGCAAGCTATATGAGAGCTCTAATGAGAACCGAAAGATGGTTCTTCATGATCGAATTAGGGGCATTCGCATGCTCAAGGATGATTCGGTGACTTCATTCCTTGGTAGATTCACTCAAATCAGAGACGATCTTGGAGCCGTCGGCGAGGTTGTTGAACCCAACTCTTTGGTGAGGAAATATTTGAATAGCTTCACCAAACCGTGGGCTCCATTTATACAGGGCATAGTTGCCAGAGAGGCCTTACCCACATGGGAGAGGATGTGGGATGACTTCATCTAGGAGGAGATCAGATTAGCATCAGAGGCTTATGGACAGAGGCAGCAGCAGCAGCAGAGAGGTCAGGGTGAGGAGGATCTTTCTCTTTGGGAAAAGGGCAA
>ML804077.1:202908-230314 GCA_009831015.1 Picea engelmannii
CGATCTCCAGCACGGGTGCATGGGTCAGTAGATGTTTCAGGGTTTGAAATCTCTCTTCACATTTCTGTGTCCACATGAATTTTGTCCCCTTTTTCTAGAGGGCAGTGATTGGACAACCAATCTTGGAGAATCCTTTTATAAATCTCCTATAGTATCCTACTAGTCCCATAAAGGATCTGATATCCGAAACATCCTTTGGGGTAGGCCATTGCATGATAGACCTGATCTTGTTAGGGTCGACTGCTACTATTTATTCTGATAAAACATGGCCCAAGTAATGTATTTGCTTCTGGAAGAAGTCACACTTGTTGAATTTGGCATAGAGTTGATGCTCTCTTAGCACTTGCAGCACAATCCTAAGATGCTCTTCATGCTCTTCATGCTCTTCTCTATTCTTGGAATAAATTAATATATCATCAATAAAAACTAGCACAAATATATCTAGGAATTTGTTGAGTACATTATTCATCAAGCACATGAAAGTGGCAAGGGCATTGGTTGACCCAAATGGCACTACCACAAACTCATAGTGACCATATCGTGTCCAAAAGGCAGTTTTATGGATGTCTTCACCCTTGATTCAGACTTGATGGTATCCTGACCTCAAGTCAATCTTTGAGAAAATAGACGCACCTCCCAATTGATCGAAGAAGTCATCGATCCTGGGCAAGGGGTACTTGTTCTTTATGGTTATGTTATTGAGTTGTCTATAATCTACACACATTCTAAGGGTACCGTTCTTCTTTTTCACAAATAGGACTAGTGCTCCCCATGGAGACATGTTGGGCCGGATATAGCCCTTATCCGTCATTTCTCTCAATTGCAATTTGAGTTCAACTAGTTCAGGTGTGCTCATCCGGTAGGGTGTCCTAGACGCTGACACCGCTCCTAGTGAAAGTTCTATTGAGAAGTCAATGCCCCTTCTCGGAGGTAGACCCAGTACCTCTTCTTGAAATACATCTCTGTATTCTCTCAGGGTAGGGTGGTCTTTGAGGTTTGGTTTGTCGCCTTCAATTGTTTTCAACACCTGTATTGCATATAGGGGACATCCTTTTCGGCAATACTTTCTCATTTACAGAGCTGATATTTGTCTCACCGAGATAGGTTTTCGGATCCCTTGAAGGGTTATCCTTTTTCCTTCTTTACCTACACATTCTAAGGTTTTATGGTAACAGTCCAATATGACTCTATGTGTGGCTAGCCAGTCCATACCAATCAACAGATCATACGATCCCATGGGTAATATGTTAAGGGTTGCTTGGATGGGGAATTCACCCAACATCAATTGGTAGGCTGGTATGACCTCTACTACCCTTCTTTTGGTGCCAGTGGCTAACTGTACCAACCATGGCTTGGTGTTTTTGTTCAGATGTAGTTTACACTTATCAACAGCCTTAGGAGATATATAACTCAAATTTGAACCAGGTTCAATCAAAATAGATACTAGATGGTTGGAAATCATACCTTCTATTTCCACCACTGAAGCTCGATGGTCAGCTTGGTTATTATCCAAGGCTGCATAAATTTGTGACACACTCCTGGCCACATCATTGACGGTAGTAGCTTCCTGGATGTTATAAATTCTCCGACTATTCTATTGTCGGTGTGGACAGTCTCTCAGGAGATGTTCTTCTCCACAACCCCAACATTTCAAAGGTTCTCTCTTTGGGTTATCAGTCTTCACTGGTACAGATCCAGAAGTTTTATTCCCGCCCAAGGATGGAAAATTCTGTTGGTGTACACTCCGGGCATTAACGCCTACATTCCTTCATCAAATGTAATGGTCGTAACAGACCTTAGATCCTCCGAAAGGATCTCATTCATGCATTTAGAAAGAGGAAGGGTATCCTAGGTATCGAACCACCGAAAGGTCCTAATTCACCCATACATTGTCACTTCGGGATTTTGCGATTTGGGGATTCGAGACTCGCGAATACAAGAGGACTCGGACCTAGATACCCCGGGTGTCAAAATTCTGTAAAATCTTATCTTACCCCCCCCCCATGCTTAACATTTCGGGATTTCACAAGTTGGGGTTTCGGGACTTGCGAGTACAAGAGAATACACCCTTGGGTATTCTGGATACCGAAATGTTGAAATATCGAGACTTCTCCGCATGTTATCATTTTGGGATTTCGTGAATCGGGGTTTTGGGTCTTGCGAGTATAGGAGAAATCACACTTAGGTATTCCATATACTGAAACACCGTAATACCAAAGTCAAAAGGGGCCAATCTCTCTCGTGCAGATTTTTAAGACATACACCAAAAATCCTCTAGCAGATTCTTGGGTAAACATTCCAAAAGGGTATCTCTGTGGGAAGATCTATCCAGGGTATTACTGGAGACAGATAAGGGAAATAATTTCCTGAGAACAGACTTGAAAACCTGAATCCATTCAAATTATATAAGTATATATATATAAACGTAAGCCATAAGTGGTCTTTCCAATATAAGCATGCAGCCACCATTTCTGATCAAAACAACACATAGACAATCTTATATGAAAACCATTCAAAATTGCACAGACCATGAGCATACATGTCAGAATATAATTTTCAAGATACAAGATATAACACTTATCAGAAAAACACCAGGTTTGATGCAACTACTGAGAGGGGTGATCGTTTCCACCCAACCGTAGGCTCGACGATCCCAAATGGATTTACCACTATCCACCCTTGAGCTGAGACCACGATGCTCGAGACTCTCTGTCTATGTTCTTCAACGATCGAGAATGAAGGTTACACTCCTTCTCTGCTATCACTCACTCTGTATTTTTCAAGAGTTCTTCCAATTTTCTCTTCTCATCCCCCTCGCGTCTGTCCCCCTCCACACTTCTTCCCTTGCATTTCTCTCTTGCGTGGTTGCATGTGGCACGATCTTCCTGGCGGTGGTCAGGCTAGAGGCTTCTATGGATGGGTGGTTCACCCCCCATCCCTCATTAATTCATGAGGATCCCCCTTCACCTACCAACCTAGCGAGTCATTCAATTCGGGACCAGTGAGCCACTCTTGGTTCTCCGGGCCAGTGAAGACCAAATACGGTATTGGTTTCGGTGGAAGTTAACACCACCATTCCAGGTGCCTTCCACCACCTTTCTTCAGCCATCGTGGTCTCTTTTTCAACACATCCCCCTCTCAAGAGTCCTGCAATATATATACATAATATTATTTACATTCATCGACCTTTTTCACAAGGTCCATTCACATCACACATTCACATTTTTGAGTTTGCCACAGTTCTTGGGCAGTATAATTATTTTTACAGACTGGGGGAAACAGGGTGTTACATGAACAAGTTCGTTGCACCGAACTGTTCACCAAGTTTGCAAACGTTCCCACTAAACTGCCTTCACAACAAACTGCCTTCATAGTTTTCTCTTATACCATCTATCAATGGGATAGTGGTGAATATCCCCCAATCCTTCTCCAAAATATGCAATGAATTCACTCTAATACCATATTTCACATCCCCTTTGTTGGACACACCTACCACACTTAGAGGGGGGGTGAATGAGTGTGGGGATCTTTTTCCCAAAACTTTCCTCTTACACAAAAACTCATCAATTAACATTCAACATTTATTCATTACCCATTGTTGTCATTTATAACCAGTTAGATGTGAGCACATATCAACAACATATATCAGCAATGTATCATCAACAAGTCATCACCACGATGAACACAAAGAACACAAGATGTATGTACAATTTTCTTTTTATTACGGACTACAATCCTTGGGGTTTATCAGCAACAACTGAATAGAGTACAACTCTACAAGAGCACCAGCTCTATAATGCAAGACTCAGCTCACACCCTCAGCACCAACTGAGATGAGGCAACAATCCTCAACAGATATCAATCTGTCAACAGGTATGCGACCTGTCAGTAGTGAAGCCCATGTGTGAATGCGCCCTGGCTCACTACAGCCCACGTGTAAACGTGGCCAATGTATAATGCATCAAGCGTGTACTTCTAAGCAATAAGGGGTTTTCTTTTCTTCACATGCTCAGCTCCTCTGCAACCTGCAATCACTTTATCTCCTATCTTCCACTGTCCAAACTGACCCACAACCAGTCATAACACATCCAAGCTCTCCAATAGCTTACTCATGCTCCACAACACATTAATATGAATGTTATCTTAACCATGTATAAGTAACTAGTATACCATAGTAATCATGTCACTACTGAATCACAAGAGTGTTGCTCACTCCATCAACCAAGTCAACCAAACTGAAGAACATCATAGAAGCCATACCAAGAATTCCCTAAGCATTCACAACACAACAAACAATAGTATCCATCAAGACAATAATGCAACCATACCAGTGTCTCCATGATAGATCTGAGGCCATAGAATGAAAATCTGGAACCTGCCTCATCATCCAAGAGCTTGGCACTAGATCAAACAAAAATCTCCATGATTTTATCCACTCCACACTCCATGTACACAGCCAGCCCGCGTGTACATGCACCCTATACACAGACAGCCCGCGTGGACATCAGAAAATAGGGTTTTCTGTGAATCCGAGACTTTTTCCATCAAGATCTCCGACATGTCAAAACTTTGATGCATCCATGAGATCCTCCTCTCGCTCCCTTCCTCATAATAGATCTTCAATTATGCACATGAGATCCACATCAATAGGATTCTCTCTCAAGAAGCTCTCCATCAATACTCCACAAAATATTCACAAGAAGCTCTCCATCAATACTCCACAAGATATTCACAAGAAGCTCTCCATTGATCCACAAAAGGATTCTCACCAAATGTACTTTTTACAAGAGATCCTAGCTTCTTATTTATACTTTCATCTTCTAGGTCACTTAACCCATTTTTAGGTTACTTAACCCATTTCTAGGTCACTTAACCTATTTTCCTTATTTTAGGGTTAACCACTTTCCATGAATAGAAAGTTCTCCAATACTTTATCATTTCAATATTCCTTCTTGATTTTGTCACCTCATTTTATCATTTAAATAATCTTTCTTGATTTTTTTCACTTTACTTTATCATTTAAATAATGATTTCTTCTTTTCAAGCACTTTGACTTCTTTGACTTTGGGGGGGTTCAAGCCATCATATGGGGGTCCTTCAACTTCATAAGGTCATAACTCTCAAACCGTGAGGAGTTATGTGACATTCCACATACCACCGGAAATGGCATGACAAGAACTATACATCTAGGATAATTTCACCAACAACTTCATTGATCTTCATCTCATTATTCCACATACAAGTATGGGTCCTCCAACCGTTCTTCTAGGATAACTCATTCCGTAAAGTGTCTTCCCGTGAGGGCTTTCACCATGAGGAGACCACTTTGGAGTTCATCCATTTGTGCACCTTATCAACCATGATAAGACAATGAATTCACCACTGCATCATATATATCAATGATCCAACTTTATCAATTGGTTTCCACTTGGACATATAACATTCATCAAGGGCATGATCCATATTTATCGATTGGTTTCCACTAGGACATATAGCATTCTCATCAAGGGCATGATCCATCAATTACTTGACATCAATCAATGACATCAATCAAACCAACCCATTGACATATGATCCAACAATCTCCCAAATAATCAAACCATTGGTATCAATGAAAAACTATTGGCATTAATGACAAACCATTGGCATCAATGACAACATGATCCAACACCCTCAACATGCCTTGTGATCATCCACCTCCTGAGGGCATGCGACACTGCAACATTTCTCTCTTTGTTGCTTGGAAACGATAAGGTTACTTCGTCCGGACTACACCTCTTCACCTAGAGCATACCCATACTCTGTTTTAGGTTGTCGACAAGTCACGCTCCTACTCTAGTGCAACTCTTGTATAATAAACATTCGTTAACTTATTTAACACTTAGTCATTTTTAAGCATACATCCAAGAACATGAGAAGCCAAGAGAACAATGATGAAACAGACAAGAGAAACACAGGTATAGTGTGAGCAACACAAACTATGCCTAACACCCATCTAAGTCTTTGTTATTGCAGAACAATTACAACATGACCACTACCAACTCGACTTATAACTTCGACAAAGTCAAACAACTCGCCTCGCCTTACCAAGACACTCAAGAACAAATACATCACCACAAAGCTCTCTATTGCAACCACCTATGGTGCACCTCATATGTGCCCTCAATCGTAGACTTGTTGTCTCTTTGTTTTTGTAGAATATGTCTCTTCATTTCCACAAACTTCATATATTTCGGTTCCACCTCACACATGCCTCCAAAATACCTACATTTTCAGACTTAGCCAAAATCTTCCCAAGATAAGTTCACCTAACTCTGTCCATTGAATCCTCCTCAAAGTAACACAATTCCTCCCATGTGAAGTGACTTGGCTCCTTGAGGGAGCTCACCCTCTTCATCTTCCTCATAATCGTAGAGCTCTCGTGCTCTCCTTGTCTTACCAAAACTTTCCTTCCTTGGTTGTGCACCCTTTTTCTCTTACAGGCTCTCCAATGTTCACCATCGTGAACCATCGCATCCTTTGGGGGTGTCATGCCCCTTCAGGAACTCATGTCCAAATGAATCATCACACCCCTTCATGGACCCAATCACCCAAATGAATCGTCGTGCCCCTTCATGGACCCATTCTCATAAAACGAACCCATGCGCTCATCAACTGTCATGCCCCTTGGGACTAATGCGCTCAACCTTGGTGCACCCCTCATGTTATCGCACCCCATCCGTCGAACAGACTTGTCCTCTTGGGTTCACACACCCCTTACATGATTCGGTATGACTCTCCTAAGCGTTACCCCTGTGCCTTAGTCGATTCGTTCATTTGGTGGAGTGCCCAAGTCTTTCCCTCAACTCTTCATCAAACCATGCATCGTTTGACTTGCATCACAAGGCACCTTAGATGGAGTCATCCCTTGGCACGTTCTGCACCCAAGAAACCCCAACTCTCCCCTATATGAATAATTTTGTTTCCTCATTCACACCGAGCACCCTACCTTCCTTATTCAAACCGTGGTGGAAGTGTGCATGCCCAAGCTAAGCTCCCAAAACCTTACACTAGTCAATTTAGTGGCTTTCCCTCCTCTTTTTCATTTTCTTGTGTCTTACACTAGGGTTTCTGGGTTTGACTCTAAAACTAAGTAGCGACTCCACTCTCCTCTTTCCCCGTTTTAGTAATATGTATGTGCTTGGGTAGGATTCTATCCTTGCCCTCAAATTACTTGTGGTTGCAGAATTCATTCATTCACTACAATTTGTGAAAAAGTATTAAAAAAACATTTAAACACACACATTTACCAATAGCTAGTCACTATGAAAATGACCCAACATAAACCAATCTCATATTGAATAAACACCATGATGCCCAACATAATTAATACTTATAATGTTCAACTTTCTAATCAAATATAAATCATAATTTAATCTTAATTAATACTTATATACTTATAATGTTCAACTTTCTAATCAAATATAAATCATAATTGAATCTTAATGAATAATTATAATGATCAACTTTATAATCCAATATAAATCATAATTGAATCTTATATTATTATTGAATGAATAAACATGATAAACTCCAACACAATCAATTCTATCATTGATGACCTAATCATCAATTTTGTAAACATTTTCTCCTTAGAACAAACACACATTTGCATGATGGACTAATCAAAATACATATAAAAAAAAAAAGCTATAGATTCTTTGCATATGGCTTCCTATTCAATACATTTTATGAAATAAATATTATTAAAAAACAATTTATGGGAAGTTATCAATCTTAACATTGCATTATTATTCCTTCTTGGAATATGAGGTAAAACTTTGTCTAGTTGGTAGGATACTACTTAGCCTAATTCAAAGGTTGTGGTGCGGGATCGACATTAAGTTGTCACATGTTAATATGGGGCATTTGTACCAACATATTTAGGGGACACTTTATAGTGAAATGGATTTATTAGTCCTTGCCTCTAGCCAGGGACTCTAGATTTCGCCTCATGGTCAACATTTTTTTACTTTCTAATATCTAGTATGCTCTAGTATGTTAATTGGTGTGTTTTGGTGTGTTTACAGTTATAAATCTATTAAATATGTAAATTATATCCCAAGTATTTTTCAATATTGCTATTATTTGAATTTTTCCTGAAAACAATACATTTTTGTGTTTTTCTTATTTGATATAATGATTTTTTCATTAGATAAAATCATCATGACAGTGTCCATTAAACTCATGGTGTGTGCAATTTTTATAAATCTACCTACCAGGGTTAAAAATTATTATTTTTTAAATATTTAAATCTTATGATTTTCCACTTTGTAGACTGAGCTCTTTATTATAGGGACTTTGCAGACAGTGCCTCCTTGAAGTTGTCGACCCTACTCTTTGCATGACAGTCTAAAGACATTGTAGTCGATGCCTCCTCTAGTGGCATCCTGCATGCATCTGACCAGCTTGTCACCAATGTGTCATTAGTGCATACATCCAGGTGGGTTACACATGAAAGTGTCATTGAGACTTTCATACCTTCAATGCAGCCGCCCCTAAAGTGGTCACTCGGATTATCTTGTTGGACGCCAAGGCTCAAATTGTCTTGTTCGACGTTAATGGCTCCATACACAACATGAACAGATTCATTGCTTCATCTCGTCAAGGGGCATTGTCGATCCCGACTTCTTCAACAACCATTCAAGTTGGGTGATGGATCCCTCGTCAATATCATCTTTTTCAAAAACCATTCAAGCTGGGTGAAGGATCCCTTGATCTTCATGACGAATGTTGGGCTCTGCAGATATGCCAGCCTCACCTATATCTGGAAGGTGATTGATCTCACTTAATTTGTGGTTGTGAATATTCCACACATATGTTTTAAAGTGTTAAGATCAATTGTGGTAACAATATATTGTTAGTCCATAGTGTTTCTAGGTTACACCCATTAAAAAAATTATTCTCAAAATATATTTAAAACCATATCTCAAACATGAGAATTTTGTGTAGCTGTACTAGAACAAAATTATGTGAATCCTTTATCTACCTAATTTTTTTAAAAACATGCACACATCTTTCCTATTGTGCTAGCAGAATTGATTCTTTAATTAAGTAGTTACTTGATGATTGAATTAATTGTGCTTACCTATTTACCCCAAGTCTCTGCAGTGAATCAAACCTAAAGTTGTAATCTGCATGCTAGGACTCAAGAAAGACAATGTTCTCAACTATTATAATTATCTTATTTTCATAAACGTATCATGAGCACCAAAACAAAGAATTTTTTTAGGAACACCTTGATTTGATGAGAAACATGACTATTTTCAAAATCTATTCATTTTGTATTCTATCATGCTTGAGAACTGTTCTACAAGTTAATAACAACTTGGTTTTATAGATGACAATTTACACAAGAGAGACATTGGCACTCCTTATTCTCACCCATTGAAAATTGGAAAGGTCGGTTTCTAATTCATTATGATTTCATCATGAGACTACTTGAGACAAGAATGAAGATAATTGTAGATATTTATGTCTTGCAGCACCCTACAATGGTCAGAATCTGAGAAAGCAAGACGATCCATCATGTCTCATCAAGATGGAAGTAATACTTTTCTAAAATCCCACGATTTCATGGGGGGTAAGGTTTCCAGCTTAACTCGAGAGAATAAAATGGTAAGGAGGAAGCCTAGGAAAACAAAGATGGCTATAAAAATCCATGTTGAGAGGAGAACACACAATGATTTTAGAGTTACAAGAACCACAAGAGGCTTGAATTCATCTCTAATTTCTCAATTTTTCAGGAAGTAAGAATTGACACACATGGTACTTACCTCAAAGGGTCCAAGAGACCGAAGAATGAGGTTATCGTTGTGAACAACTACCAGTACAATAAATCTGTCAAATGGTTGATTCAAAAATCCTAGGGTTCCATTTGAGAGTGAACTAAACTCTTCCATATCTAGTTCACACATATCCCTTTCCATTTCCCTTTACAAAGATGGGAAGAGACATAACCATAAAAACTAACATGTCCACACTCAAAGTCACAACGAAGATACCTATTTATTTAATGGCCTATTTATGTTCTGTTAAGCATGTTATGTTTCTAAGCCTTCTAGATATGACTAAAGGTATGGTCATATTAAAGATGTCCGCCACCAGAGAATTGATTCAGAGCTATGATCTTGAAGCTAAAAGGTATAATCGTCCAGGTTCAACTAGCACATAGTAACCAACCCTATGATTATAACAACTAGCTTGGACATAGGTTTTAATTTTTAACTTGTAAATTAGGTTATGATATGTGTGTCATTAGTTTCCTTTCTCCCACAGGGAACAAATCCCTTTAGCTTTAGCTATCCCTGCAGGGAACATGATCCTTCCTAAAATTACTTTTCCTACTAGCATTGCTTCCTCCATGACGTGAACCAGATTTAAAGACATAGCAAATTCGATAGACAGGTCAAGGCCGTAAATCCCCCAGTTACACAGTCCCATAGAAGATCCCACGTCGGTTGACCTTGTTGATCTGCATGGGTTTAGCGCCAATTTTTCCATGGTCCACTCTGTCACCAGATCTGTGCCTTGCATTTTGATTCTTTAATGATTTGAACCTTGTTCATAATTGAACATCAAGAAAAATTTACATGGTTCAATATTTTTTGAAAATCTTACAAATGTTTTTAAATAAAACCTCGTTGCTCTCACAATCCTAAATTTCCAGCTTAAGAGTTTATTGGGACATTTCTTATGGCATGCAAAGAAATCCTTTATTCATAGAAGAGATTTGGAGTGGTACTTTTTTAGTTGGAGGGGGCATGAAGTATCCAAATGGATAAAAGAACAAATTGACCTAGTGAAGCTGGTTGTTGGAAGGTTATAGGAAAAGATCATTAAATTAACTCTTATATGAGTCATTGGATCTAGAATCAAGAAAACTAATCTTGTCTTTTATAGAGCTTGTGCCCTATTTATTGAACATATCGGCTTATGCATGAATATCAACTCAATGAGAAGGAATGTGAAGCCTCAACTTTTAGGAAAGTACCTTGAATTTTTGTTAATCACTACCTTTTTCTTTCCCTCGTTTTCTTAGTTAGAATAGGACTTGCTTAAGTAGATCGATGTAATATACAACAAAACAAAATAGATTGAACTTTTGAAAAATTCCAAGGAGATCACTTATTTGAATCCATGTTGGCCTCACTTTCAATGTAGTTTGGATCAACATACCAGTAATTGTATAGGCAATAGGTATTTTTAGTATCACTAGTGTAATATCCCTAGGCCGAACCCAATTATAATGTAAATGAAAAGGTACTTAAGCTGGTGAGTTGTTTGATATCATTCTATATGCACATTTCATGGCATAGTGTGCGCTTGTACTACGCAGTAAAATGATGAAATGGGCACATTCCAGGATACCACGCGCAACATCTTAAGTGCTCGTGATATTAAGGCCAGTGAGCCTTTGTGTTTATGTTTTATTTTATAGGCTGGTGAGTCGGTTATTATAAGCTAGGAGGCTTATATTTGTATTAGGCCAGAGAGCCTAGATGTCAAAGGCTAGTGCGCATATTTTTGTATATGTCTCATATTTAATATAAAATACATCGTTGTGTGTAGACCAACCACGATAAAAGAGATGGGGGACTAAACTCCACTAGTTAGGGAAAGGGAGGGCCAAAAGTTAAGGAAAAGGGCTAAGCTAGGGAGCTTAAACCAAAAAGGAATATTATATTAATATTTCTTAAATCATAAAGTATGAATAATTATTTTGTCCTAAGTTCCAAAGTTGGGGACAAGTGGGCCAAAGTAGCTCCCAACATGACAAGTGTCAAGTTGGGGACACGCATACATATTATGGGGACTTAGTTCATTTTCCATCTTTTCCATGATTTCCATCATTCAGTCATCCAGTCAATCATCCATGAGTATGCACACACCCATTGAGCTATCCTTTGTATCTTCATGACTATACCTGAACCTGTATCCATAGCCATACTTGTTTGTGTAGCTAGTTAGCTGGGGAGTTGGACTGAAGAAGCAGGTTGTCAGGCCCGTGGGATACTGAAGAAGCGGGTTGTCAAGCCCGTGGGATATTGAAGAGGCAGGTTGTTAGGCCCGTGAGCAATTTTTCTCTGGGTGAGAGAATTGTTGGGAATTGATTTCCTGAAGGTGCCAAACTGCAGCTACAAGGCTCCGAGACTTCATGTCCGACCTATTGTTGAAGCCCTGGAAGGGAAGTGGGGCAGCCAAAGGATTGTTGAGCAGAGAAAGGGCACACTTCCTGGGGTGGGACAGGCATGTGGAGAATGAGAGATTGTAGGTTGTTAGTTTGAGTAGGCACCTGTGATAGAGTCTTTCCTGTTTTCCATGAGCCATTAGCCTGGTTAGGAACCCCTTACCCGGGTGGAGTTTAGTCCCAACTTGGGGATGACTCATTGTTGAGAGTGATGAATAGTGTGGTCTAAGGCTGGGAGGTTCGTGGAAGGTCTGCACGTAGTTGGTGATATTCTTACCAAGATAAGTGTCAACTGTGTGATAAAGTTACATGATGCATTATTATTTTCATGTTTATTTTTATGGGTATTGTTGTATATGCTACATGTATATGTTTGATTTTATTTCAGTGTGAATCTGTGTATTTACATATGTATTGGTATGTTTGCATTTTATATATAATGCTTCCGCAAGAGTTCCGTGTGTATATTTTTTAATTGCATGCAGTTCAAAAATGTATGTGGCATAGCTCAGTTAGATGTTGGGTATGTTACAGTATGTTCCGCAGAGAGAATAAAAGAGTTCTTTGGTGTAGCGTGGCCCAGCCTAGGTGGTTGAGGACGTTACAAAATCATATCAAAGCTAAGTAAAGCGTCTGAGTAGTGGCATTGCCTAACCTGTTGGTGGTCGAAGATGTTGCAAATAGGAAGGTAGGTTCAACCATAGATCTTCTCCATCTTTGAAACCAAAAAAGGCTCTCTTGTTGCAAGGTCATACAACGCTTGAACCCCTTTCTATGTCATGACAAGTTTCCAACAAGAAAAGTGTTTTTATTAGGCCAGGACAAATTAAGAGTTTTTTGTTTATTATAGCTTAGGCTCACTCTCAAGGGGTTAAAACCTCCAACGCATCAAAGCATGTACATGTTTTAGAAGTTGCTTTATTCTTGCTAGGTAAATTATCTAAATAACTCTTAATATGGCATAAAAAAAAAATTTCCCAGTGGCATAACATGAAAGGATTGGTCCAATGTTCTTCTTAAATGGAGTAGAGTTATAGATAAAAATGAAATATGCATATTACCTTTAGCTACTCGTGTAAGGGCTTTACTCTTCTTCAATTTTGCAGATCCACAATAACTATGGCAATAACAAATTTGTTATAGGAAATTGATCATTATCACTCTTCCAATTCCAATGCATGGTGGTGCCACCTAAGCTTGCTATAGGATGTATAATTTTATATTTTAATTTTTTTTTGTGTTATGAGTTTTTTTTAATCCATAATAACTATGGCAAGAACAAGATTGTTATAGGAAATTGATCATTATCACTCTTCCAATTCCAATGCATGGTGGTGCCACCTAAGCTTGCTATAGGATGTATAATTTTCTATATTTTTTCTTTTTATGTTATGAGTTTTTTTGAAGTTTGGTTTGTAGTAGTGGCTCTAAAATAACCCATTGATCTACGTTGTCATTTTTTCCCAAAGCCCGTGGGGCAACAAAGGCAATGTAGAAAGGTTGTGGTAAATGCAAGGTGCAATGAAGATAGTGTAAGAAGGTCGTGGTTGATGCAAGGAACTCTAAATTATAACTTAGGCAATGAAACATTTCATTGAAAAAAAAAACGAAAACAAATTAATATTATAATAAAATATAATATTAATTAAATTTATAATTGCCAAAATTAACAATCCTCATGTTGATTCACTTGAAACTTCCGTTTTTATAAAAAATAAATATTAAACATAATTCACTATAATATGAAATCAAATAAGACGAAAAAACATTGATGGATATATATAAATTGATTTAAATATTTTCAAAGAAAATTTTAACATAAAACATTCATAAATATTTCGATATATATTCAAAGCAATAAAAAAAATACAACAAATTAATCAAATCAATAAAAACATGATAAATCGATTACCTAAAAAGCAAGGATTTAAAAGAAATTATAAAATCTTTATATATGGCTTGTCATTCACTATTTACATAAAGACTGTTATTTTCATGAAATAAGTACCAGTTACTTTTTTCTTTCCATTATAGCAATATTTGATTTGGTGAGGGACTAAAAAGAAGCTATAAAGTCCTTGCAAATGGTTTTCTTTTCAATATCTTTCATGGATACCATTACATTTTCATGGAATAACTACGACTCCTTTTTTGCTTTCCCTGAGGTGCTTTTTCCTTTTCATTATATCGTAATATTTGGTTGAGAAATAGAAAAAATAAAGTTATAAAGTTTTTTATATATTTTTTATTTAATATTTTTTTATATAATATTAAATTTAATTTTTTTAAATTTTAAAATATTATAATAATTTTTTTTAATATAATAATTATTGTGTAATTGTTAAAATTAAAATATAAATTTATTATAATAAAAATGCATAATAATAAGAATATATGATTTTGTTTTTTTTAATTTTAACAATAAACATTAAGAATATATGATTTTGTTTTTCTAATTTTAACAATAAACATTAAGAATATATGATTTTGTTTTTCTAATTTTAACAATAAACATTACAACAGTACATATAATAGTTATCTAATTTTAACAATAATTACATATAATAGTTATCACATTAAAAAGATATAATCCAAATGTATTATAAAACTTTTACACATAATAGTTAATTAAATTAAATAAATATTACATATAATAGTTATCACATTTAAAAAATAGATTCATAATATTTATTTAATTTTAACAAATAATTACACATAATAATTATCACATTAGAAAGGTAAGATCTAAATGTATCATGAAAATTTTACACATAATAGTTAATCAAATTAAATAAACATTACATATAATAATTATCACATTACAAAGGTAACATCCAAATATATAAACTTTTACACATAATAGTTAATCAAATTAAAGAGGTAAGATCCAATGTGACTTCTTTTTGCCTATACGTACAACCACACCAGATTTTGTTATATAATAAAAAAGAAAAAGTAATTTTATATTATGAAACTTTTACACATAATCTTTAATCAAATTAAAGAGGTAAGATCCAATGTGACTTATTTTTGCCTATACGTACACCACACCAGATTTTGTTATATAATGAAAAAAAAAAAAATTTGCTATATGATAGAAAAAGAAAAAGTAATGAATGATTATTCTATGAAAAAATATATATAAAAAAATTGTGCATTATCTAAGTTATTAGTTTGATATAAGGAAAACCATACCAACAACAAATAGCATCCTATCTATCTAGATTGTCCCATGAGTAGATAGGATTTTAAACTACATATCATAAGCACCAAAAATTAAAGGGAGGGTAATAAAGTCTATGACTAGTCTCAATAACATATTGATAGCTAGGATGAGGAGGGCTCCGAGCCACGCTACCTCTGAAACTAGAAAACCAAAAAATCAACAGTCCTAACATATGAAAAGTTAAACATGTGTAGCATGATCATTAACAGCAGAAACTTGGGGTTGAGAGAAGGGGATCTCGACAAAGTCCATGCCAGCAAGCTTCTCAACGAGCAAATTGATTTTATGGTCTACAAGTTTGATTTGAAGTTGGACATCATTGAGTTCAAGAAGAATATCTTAATGGGCCTCGTTGCGCTCAACAAGCACCTTGCCCATGAGAGTTTTCATGTGCCAATATAAGTCTATAGTTTTGTAGTATTTATATTCTTTAGTGATAGAATAACCTGTGTCTTGAATCCACGCACAAATGTCTGCGTTCATTGCTTCATCCTCAATGAAGTGCCTTAGAACGCGAGCGTCAGCTTCACTCAAATCAATCTCTGCTTGAATTTCAAGGAGCGTTGAACCTAGTCTGTTGTTGAATTTTTTTCTTCCAATTGCACCTTGGAGGTCATGGAACTGCCCCACCTGCCACATCAATAATAGTGAGAGCCCCCATGTGCCATGAGGACAAATTAGAGAAGAAAACGAACCAGAAAACAATATGAATGAGAGATTTAATATTAATTTTAATAATTTTTTTATTCAATAATATTTTATTAACTTGTTATAAAAGAATTTAAAAAATAATATATATATATCAATTGTGTTTAGCCCAAATGGTTTGTGTTGAGGGGTTTTTTCCCCCACCCAGGTTCAATTCTCGCAAGCCCCCATGTGCCATGAGGACAAATTAGAGAAGAAAACAAACCAGAAAACAATATGAATGAGAGATTTAATATTAATTTTAATAAATATTTTATTCAATAATATTTTATTAATTTGTTAAAAAAGAATTTAAAAAATAATATATATATATATATATATATATATATATATATATATATATATATATATATATATATATATATATATATATATATCAATTGTGTTTAGCCCAAATGGTTTGTGTTGAGGGGTGTTTTCCCCCACCCATGTTCAATTTTCGCAAGTCACATGTTGAGCTCTTAAATGAGCATGCTATCGAAAAAAGCCTAACAAATGAAAATAGTGTGGTTTCTCCGAATATTTCTGAAGATATTTTAAATAATAACTAAACATACATATTAATGTGTATGTTCAACACTCTTGGAAAGTAAAAGTTGGGTTATAGTTTCATCATAAAACTTATAATCTTTCCTAATTTTATACAATATTCTACATTTTCCATCTAGGTCTACATTTTAGTTCAAGAAAAAACAAAAATAGATATTTAACAACTAKAATTTAAAACTTTCACCACACCTTTCCTTTCAAAGATCTGTGTCTAGAAATATATGGGGAGAATTACAACTAGAAGAACTTGTGCCTCTCTTTCTTCTTCGATTTTCATCACCTCCTTAAAAAAAAAATTGATAACATATCTACTTTTATGTTGAGTTCTTTGAATACATGTTCGAATGAGAGAAATTGAAATTGAGCCCTTGCCTCTTTGATTATGTCCGTAATAGGGGTTAGTATTAAAATTTCTAGCCTATAATTTCCATTTTCCCATTCAATGACGAGATTGGAGTCACTCAATATTTGAAGACATTTTAGACCTCTTTCCATAGCAATTTTCAAAATCAACTAGAGAGCACACATTTCTATATTGTTATTAGTTCCTTCCCCAACTACAACGTTAAAAGAAACAGCATGGTTTCCCTTAATATATATAATGTCTCCTAAACTATATGTGAAAAGTATGCCTTGGAAAGCTCCATCAAAGTAGCCCCATGTCTTTGATTTTTCTATTTCTTGCTCCTTCAAATCCCTTTGGCCCTTCTTCTTTCATGGTTTCCAATTGCCTCCATATGCATATTTGTGTGATCAATGACTTGTATTGGTAAAATTTACTTACTTTAAAATACCATTTCATTTCTTGCCGACCATATTGCCCATGCCACAATACAAGATAGAGATTTATGGTTGCTTACTATTCTATCCTTATGCCAACGTTCAAAGCATCCTAATACATAATTCCCTTCCCACTTGCCTTTTCCATTTCCTTTTCCATCTTATTTTATGAGTCTCTCCCCAAATTTATTTACTATAAGGACAATGCACCAATAAATGATCTATAACTTCAACTTCTCGTTTACATAAAATACGTCATCCATGCCCTACTTGTTGGATTACTGAGATGGGGGGATGAATCAGTAATAGAGAAATTGATATGGATTATTTTGAGAATGAAATGAAGGAAGAAATATAACCGAGATATAACAATGAAATACACAAAAATATAGAAGAGAACACAAAAATACAGTGAAACCCAACTTCTATTACTGAATAAGATAGAAAAACATTGTAGAACACAAACTGGAAAAATGGGGTAGCTTATCTCTAAAAAGAAAGAGATGTTGGCTACACTTCATTCACAAGAAGTTTTACATCACACTCCATTGCATGCTTAAAGGGCCTCCTTCACCTCAATTACATATGAGAGAGTGAGAGAGAACGATTCCCATGATGCATGTGGGACAAATTGGACTAAGTTTATAAAATGCCATAGGCATGTAAAATACTAAGACTTCCCGGATGGTCACCCATCTCAGTACTACTCTAGCCCGAGCACACTTAACTGTAGAGTTCTAATGGGATCTGGTGCATTAACGCTATGGTGTAGGCATATACATAAGACCATTACATGATGTCTGTAATTAACAAATGAAGATGACATTACATTCCATTCCCCATCAAAAGGGTGAATTTCATGGTTTATCAAAACCACAGGCTCAAAATAGTGATTCAGTGGAAAAAGTGGATGGTCACCGAGATCCATTTGGATCATTCCTCCCCCCTTATGAAGCAATGGTCCCCATTGTGTCAAGTTCCCTTGGGAGACGAGGAGACTTCTGCTAAATCTGAAGCTTGGTACGTTGCTTGTCTTGCTGAAGAAGTTGTCTTGCTTAGATTGTTGTAGGTTGTTATGAACCTATTGCTGGAGGGGTTGAATCCACTCAAGCAGTCTAGCCGCATGATCTACCTGAGTGTGGGAGGACTCTGTTGGTGAAGATGCAGTACGAAGAGTATGAAAGGTTGTGTTATAACCTTGCTTGATTGGGCCGTGTGGAGGCACCCCTGTAGGTGCAATACGAACACCTTGGTACTCTTCTATAATCTTGTCAATCTGCTTTTGTTGGATAGAAAGGTCTTGGGTTGAGGCTGCAGTGGTTGCAGTGTCCTTCTGTTCACCTTCTAATCAGGATTGTGAAGAGGTTAAACTTTGCAGTATGAGAGATTACTTTGTGGCATTGTTTTGGTGGGACAATAGTTGAAACTACCTCTGGTATCCTAAATAATTGACCCCTCGGAGTAAAAATGACGCTACGAGGTTGAGACTCAAAAATAGCATGATGCCTCCACATATATGGTTGGCTAATAGAACATCACAGACTTCTAATGGGGAAACATCACATAATACCTCATCCTTGAAGGGCTTGATGTCGTAGGACATGTGACATTGTTGGCTAATAGGAAGATCTTGACCCTGGTGAAAACCACCCGATGTTGTATGGTTGTGGGTGTGGTTTTGTTGGAAAATCCAATTGCTTGACAACCTCTACTGATATGATGTTCTTTTGGCTTCCACTATCAACAATAAAATGCAGTGGGTTCCCCTTCACGCACATATTTGAATGGAAGAGTCGCTCCTCCTCTTCAGGATCCTCTTATGGTTGGATTGTTGTAGTTGCGATAGTAGCAGTGGGTTCTTCATCAATGATATGTCTCCTTTTGCCATTTTATGAATCAAGGTGCAAGTTGGGGCTTGGATCTTTATCTTTGAACTCGACCACCAATGACTGTATTGAGTGACATTCATCAGTGTTATGCCAAGGGTTGTTGTGGAACTCACACCACTTTCCAGTGTCTTTATTGGACTTTCTGTTACCCTTCTTTTCCTACATCTGGAGATGGCTCTTTTGAGGTTGGCCTTCCTTGCTCTGTCCTTTAGAGTTTCCTTTTCCATGCTTCTCCCACTTATTCTGCTGCTTGAATTTCTGCTTAATTTTGATTGCATAGCAAAATAAGTACTTCCCAATGAGGAGATGTCTAGAAAATCCATCTCTATTTGGATGTACCTGTGTAGACCACTGCGGTACTTCAAAACCAAGTGCCACTCGGAGTATTTGATACCCAGCTTTGAGCGCAAGGTATGAAAGATGTTGGTGTACTCCAACACTGCCTGATCTCTTTTCTAATGCGGAGTTGTCCATCTCATGTATTGGTAATCATAGTTTTCGACAGGGTAGAACTCCTCCTTTAGGGAATCTACAAAAGCTTCCCAAGTGGGTTCTCTCCCAAATAGTGTAGATTCATCTATGTTGTACCTCTCCCAGTAACCTTCCCACCAAGCTCTAACATGGGGAAGGGATTCAAGGAGCGCGAAGGTGATATTTTCACTGTCAGAAAATTTTTGGACAGAGTAATAACCTTCTAGAAGATTCAACCATTTTTCTAGAGCATCTGCATCTATCTGGCCTTCAAATAAGGGAATATCAAAATTGACGTGTACCTTGAAGGGTGTCACACTTGTGAAATGGTTACTTGTTGAAGATGCCTTGACTGTCGCCATCGATAGTCTTGGAAGGATCTGAGCGAAGTTGTCCATCATCTCGTTCCTTTTTTGTACAAGGGATTCCTCAAGCAACATCTTGAAAGGATCTCCTGCTCTATCATCTCTCTTTTCTTCCGCCATGGGAGGTCGCTTGGGCTAGCAAGAGTGGTTGTCCTCAAGCGAAACTAGCTCAAGACCAAATCTCTATACCCTGACCTCGTCGGGGACCTGCTCTGAGAAATGACAAGGAACATACTGCTTTGATACCACTGATCTAGATTATTTTGAGAACGACATGAAAGAAGAAACGTAACCGAGATATAACAATGAAATACACAAAAATATAGAAGAGAACACAGAAATACAGTGAAACCCAACTTCTATTACTGAATAAGATAGAAAAACATTGTAGAACACATACTGGAAAAATTGGGTAGCTTATCTCTAAAAAGAAAGAGATGTTGGTTATGCTTCACTCACGAGAAGCTTTACATCACACTCCATTGCATGCTTAAATGACCTCCTTCACCTCAATTATATATGAGAGAGTGAGAGGAGAACAATTCCCATGATGCATGTGGGATAAATTGGACTAAGTTTATAAAATGTCATAGGCATGTAAAATACTAAGACTTCACAGGTGGTCACCCATCCCAGTACTACTCTATCCCGAGTGCGGTTAACTGCGAAGTTCTAATGAGATCTGGTGCATTAATGCTATGTTGTAGGCCTATACATAAGACCATTACATGATGTATGTAACTAACAAATGAAGATGACATTACATTCCATTCCCCATCAAAAGGGTGGATGTCATGGTTTATCAAAACCACAGGCTCAAAATAGTGATTCAGTGGAAAAGGTGGATGGACATCGAGATCCATGTAGATCAGTAATTTAATCATTTTTAACCATAAAATGCAAGTGTTATATCTATGTATCATTATCATCCAATAGTTGCAGAGTAAATAAACAATGAACAAATGAGCAATCATACACATACATAGTACATCAGTGTTTTTACGTGGAAACCCAAAGAGGGAGAAAACCACAGAATGTTTTTTCTTATATGTCTTTAAGAATCACATTCATTGGAAGCACCAACTTCCTTTGTTTTTTAGTTGCAACTGGAAGGAAGCTCCAACCCCCTAGTTTCTCAGGCTACAACCTGAGGGAAGCTCCAATTCTCCAATTCTCTGGCTACAACTAGAAGGAGGCTACAACCCCCTATGTTCTCTGGCTACAACCACATGCCCTTGCCATGTCCAACCTCCCTGAAATATAAGTAGAATGATGGAACCATTGTCACATTATCATTATGAGATATATATTGTAAACCTGTACCAATCAACTTGCACCAAACAATCTGTAACAACCCGTACCAAACAACCTGTAATCAACCTGTACTATAAAAAATTGCATCAACCATGCACCAACATGTACCTCAACCTATACCATAAACAAGTGCATCAACCATGCACCAAGCCTGTACAAATAACCTATCACAACAACCTATCCAAACAACCTATACCAATAACTTGAACCATGCATCAACCTGTACCTCAACCTCGAAAAAAATCCCTCATCAGTTTCATCATCCAAATCTCATTTGTAACTCTGTAATAGACCTGGTGTATATGATCACATACCTGCAAACCTTCCTCACCAAGAGACTAGCATTTTCATCAAATTTTACTTTAGTCTCACATGACTAGTTTTGGATTAGTCAACAACCCTAACTTGCAGTAATTAATATTTATATGTACTTGTAATGAATAAAGGTATAAAAATAGTACACAATTTTCTTCAGTGCATTGTCTACAATTTCTCTAGGTTTCACTTCTTGGAACTTCCCGGATAAAGAGTTATAGAAAAAATGGCATACCTTGTTGAATTCTAGCTTATTCTATAGATCGAACTTGTAGAGAATGCCCCACACAGAATATTTTTTATATAGATCTAAAAATGGTACACAACATACTAAAGATTGTACTCTAACCAATACATTTGTTCTTACTTAATTTGGATCTGTTATGAAGAAGTTATGATGTTTTTACCTGAAACACTTGTTTTATACTAGTTTCAAGACTAGCTACAAACCCTATTTTCCACGGAGTGTAACTCCAAAAATACAATGACCCACAAGCTTAAATTTTTTATCACAACTACTTGGATATGTTTGTTCAAAAACCTCCAGATTTCGCGGTCTGAATCATTCTAAAAAATAAGTTATTGCAAAAATGGTGAAATGACCTGTAAATAACATACCTTAGAAAGCATCATCAAAATAATTTATCCTCCCTTGAATTTTGGCCTTCTTTACTTCACTTTCCCGCTAAAATTTTCCTTATATATCCCTTGGTTACCTCAATCACTTGTAGATATTCAATATGCTCAAGTGTGATTAAATGAGAGACCCTTGCCTCTTATTTATACTTTTATGTAGCTTCCTCAAGGGGTTACCTTCTGATCATCTTAAACCACTTTCCTTATTTTAGGGCTAACCGACTTCTAACCACTTGTCTACTTAGTAATTTCTTCATTAACTTTATTATTTAAATAATTTCTTTTGTATTCACTTTGACTTATAGTACACTCATCACTTCACTTTATTATTTGCCTTCTAACCATCTTAAACCACTTTCCTTATTTTAGGGCTAATCCACTTCTAACCACTTGTCCACTTAGTAATTTCTCCATTAAATTTATTATTTAAATAATTTCTTTTGTATCCACATAGTACACTCATCACTTCACTTTATTATTTAAATAATTTATTCTTTGCAACCACTTTGACTACTTTGACCTTTTGGGGCTTCTAGATGACTCATGAGGGTTCTCCAACTTCACATGGCCATAATTCTCTAATCGTGAGGAGTTGTATGACGTTCCATATACCACCAGAAATGGCATGACATGTATTATCCATCTATAATAGTCTTACCTTCAAATATATTAAAACGCATACCATTTTACATCAAACAAACTTTGGTCCATTACCCAAACCTTTGTGCTACCAGAATTTGCTACCACACTTTCTTCAAGGGTTGACATCAATGACAACCAGCCCAAATAATCAACAATATCCCCCTTTGGCATTGATCACAACACTCTGATGCAATACTGAAGTCATATCACTCATGCTCCCCCAGTGACCATCGCTCCCCATGGAACCATGCCTCTATGCTCTTTCTCCAAGCATTTACCTTTGCATCTAATAAATATCCCCCCCCTTGTCATCAATAGCAAAGGTATATTTCCATTCAGGGATGCTCCCCCTGACTGAACTCTTCTTGAAACTGATCTCCGAACCTGAAATGTCCTTTTTATAGTGTTTCCTCGTGCAAATCTAAGACATATAAGATAAGCATTCAAAAGCATTCATTTTGGAGTAGAAATTAATCTGAGTCTCTGGCAAAGATACTCAAAGGCTTCCCGTGGAAGTGATTTTGTAAAGATGTCTGCCACTTGTTATTTTGTGCCCACATATTCAACTCTGATGTTCTTCTCTGCAACATGTTCTCGTAGAAAGTGATACTTTATTGGAATGTGCTTCATCTTGGAGTGCATTACCAGGTTCTTTGAGATACTGATGGTGCTTGTATTATCACAATAGATTGAAATGGGCTCATCATATTCAACTTGTATATCTGTCAAATTTTGTTTCATCCATAGAACCTGAGTACAACATCATGTTGTTACAATATACTCTGCTTCGGCTGTAGATAAAGATATTGATAATTATTTCTTGCTTAGCCAAGACACTGAACACTCACCCAAGTAGAACGTTGTTCCACTGGTGCTTAGTCGGTCATCAATGCAACTTGCCCAATCTGCGTATGTGTAGGCAATTAGTGATAGATCCTTTCCTTTTGGATACCATAATCCAAACTCTTATGTTCCTTTGAGATATCTAAAAATCCTTTTCACTGCTAATACATGTGATTCCTTTGGTGTTTCTTGAAATTGTGCCACCTGTCCAACTTCCTACATTACATCTGATCTGGATGATGTCACATATAGTAAGATACCAATCATTGACCTATATTGTCTCTGGTTTGTAGACTTTGAATCATCATCTTTGCTCAACTTGCAACTGGTTTGCATGGGAGTGGTAACTAGTTTGCAATCTTTCGTTCTGAACCTCTTTAGAAATTCTCTGGTGTACTTAGTTTGAGAAATAAAAATTTCTTAGTTGCATTGACATATCTAAAGACCCAGAAAGAAGGATATTTCTCCAAGTAATGACATTTCAAATTCATTATGCATATCCTTTGCAAATTTTTGTCTTAATCTGTCATCATTACTTCCAAAACTAATATCATCAACATAAACTTTAAAAAATACTGTCTTGGGTTACCTTGGTGTAGAGGTTGATTTATGCACTTCATTTTCTCAACCCTGCTTGTTGTAGATATTTATCCAGTCTGGAGTACCATGCTCCAGGAGCCTGTTTTAGACCATACAAGGCCTTCTTCAATTTGAACATGTAATCTACATTCTCTGACAACTGAAATCATTTTGGTTGTTCGATATTGACTTGTTCTTCAAGTTCCCCATTCAGAAAAGTTGATTTCAAGTCCATCTGATACACTTTAATATTCTTGGAGCATGCATAAGCTAAGAGAAATCGGATTGCTTCCATTCTAGAAACTAGGAAAAATGTCTCTTCAAAGTCGATTCCTTCAACCTGTGTGTATCCTTTACATACCAATCTAGCTTTGTTCCTTGTAACATGTCCATCTTCATTCAATTTATTTCTGAAAACTCACTTTGTGCCAAACACATTCTTATTCTTTGGTCTTAGAACCAATTCCCAAGTGTCATTCTTCTCTATTTGATCCAATTTTTCATCCATGGCCTTATTCCATAATTTATCCTTGCTAGCCTCTTCAAAATTGTTTGGTTCAATCGTAGATAAGAGTGTTAGGTGCATTTGTTCTAGTGAACATATTCTTCTTCTAGTCTCAACTCCTAGATCCTTGTTTCTAATAATCTGATCTGAAGGATGATTCTTTTGTACTCGTTTGCTAGGTGTCTTTGGAGGCACTTGCAAAACTTTCTCTTCTACTTCTGTCTGATCTTCTTCATCTTCCTCTTCTACTTCTTCTTCATCTTTTGCTTCTTCTTCTTCATAAAGTTGTTCCACTGATTTATTTTCTTCTTCCTTTGATTTTCGTCCACCCGTTTCATCAATTGTTGCATTGATGCTTTCCACAACTTTGTTCCATCTCAGATTGTAACACTTGTATGTTTTCTTTGTACTTGAGTAACCAACAAGTACTCCTTTGTCCACACGAGAGTCAATCTTTCTCATTTCGCCATCTTCTCTTTTGATGTAGTATTTGCTTCCAAATACTATGAAGTGTTTCACATTTGTTGGTCTTCCTTTACATAGCTCGTAGGGATCTTTTCCACTGTTGTTTGTGAGCATTAATCTGTTTTGAATGTGAATTGTTGTATGCACTGCATGTCTCCAAAAACATATCTGTCAATTTGGAATCCATTAGCATTGTTCGAGCCATTTCCTGTGTAATTATCATCCATTATGATAATGTTCATTTGTCTCTGAACCACTCTCTGAACCAATCTATGAATCTATGCTCTCGTCCATTGTCATATATTTGTCCAAACCTGCTAAGTGTTCTTACGAATCCATCTTTTGTTCATACTATCCAAGACTCTACTACACAATTGTCCACAATGCTGACCCATTTATCACTATACTATCATGAAGTCTTCACTACTACAATTGATTAATCTTCAAACTGTACTTCTGGTAACTGACTACTCTGGATCTGTCTACTCAAACTGTGCAAGTTGCTCAAAGGATGGTTATTTGGTCTGTCACAACTATCACATAAAATACCTCTATCCAATATTCATATTACCTAGGAGTCTCTAAGCCTGATGGATCAGAACAATTCCTGCTTTGATGTGTATTCATCATCATCTTCATTGGTAGATTCATTATCTCTCTAAGCTTTGACTTCTTTCTTTCTGTCTGTGGATTCATATTTCACTACAATGCCTGAAACTAAAATCTCTTGAACATGTTCCTTATTTACCTATCCTTCTTTTCTTTGATTTATTTTCCAAACCTTTTTGTATCTGACATCTTTCTTTTTCTTTGTAGATTTGTCTTCATCTCGTTTTATTGTCAATCTTGCGATCTTTGGGATGTGGTATTTGTTCATATGTTCTTCATGTTTTCTTATCCATACTTTCTTATATCTGATATCAATGTTCTCTTTCATGGAAGTATCGATCATGCTTCTAAAATCACGAGCTATGTGTCCATAATTATTACATTTGTAACATTCAATGTTACCTGGGGCCACATAAGCATTTCTTGCTTGAAAAATCCTTTTATAATCCCTGAAATTTGCAACCTTGTGTCCAAAATTAGTACAATAAAAACAATGACCATAAAAGAAATTTGCATACCTGGGAGTGAATGATATTCTTTGTGGTGTAGTCCTTCTGAATTTCTACCTTGATTGATCATGATCATGATTGAAGTTTCTTTGTGGCTTGAACATGGATGGTCTTCTTGAAGATGTATCTTCAATAGTTTTCTTAGATTCTGGTTGACCATGATTCCTTCCTTTGAGTATTTCTGCATAACTCTTTCTATTTTCTTCATTCTTATTTTCTAACAACCTAGAGTGCTTCTCTTCATTCTCTATAACTGATGTGGATATTTCTATCTCTTCAGCATTCTTGTTGAGCTTGATGATTTTACTTCTCAATGTGACAAATTCTTCTTCAAGCTTCTCAACCTTTTCTTCTTTCTTCATTATCTGAGACTTCATGACTTCTTCTATTCTTTTTGCTTCTTCAAGCTGGATTTTTAATGTAATTATTTATTCTTCAAGTCCTTTCTCTTCTTGGCCAAACTTTGCCTCAAGCTGGTTTAATTCGTTAGTTCTTTCCTTAATATGATCTATCAATATCTTCTCTCTCATTTATGCTTCTCCCCTCTGTGTTGTTATGTTGGCTTCCAAATATTGCTTTTGATATTCAAGATTTTCTTCGATCTTTATGGCTTCTTCTAGTTGAGTTCTTAAGTTCTCGATGATCTGTTGGGATTCTTGAAAAATGTGAACACTTTCCTTTTGTTTCATCAACTCTTTCTTGAGTGACTTGTTTTCTTCTGTTTCTTTTATTAGTTCATCTAAAGCACTAATCAATTCCGCTTCATAATTGT
>ML804077.1:270171-284132 GCA_009831015.1 Picea engelmannii
ACAAAGTCTAAGGGTACCGCCCTTCTTTTTCACAAATAGGACTGGTGCTCCCCATGGAGACACGCTGGGCCGGATATAGCCCTTATCCATCATTTCTCTTAATTTCAATTTGAGTTCAACTAACTCAGGTGTGCTCATCCAGTAGGGTGTCCTAGACACCAACACCACTCTCGGTGCAAGTTCTATTGAGAAATCAATGTCCCTTCTCAAAGGTAGACCCGGTACCTCTTCCTGAAATACATCTCTGTATTCTCTTAGGGTAGGGTGGTCTTCGAGGTTTGGTTTGTCACCTTCAATTGTTTTCAACACTTGTATTGCATATAGGGGACATCCTTTTTGGAAATACTTTCTCATTTGCATAGTTGATATTTGTCTCACCGAGACATGTTTTCGAATCCCTTGAAGGGTTATTCTTCTTCCTTCTTTACTTACACATTCTAAGGTTTTATGGTAACAATCCAATCTAGCTTTATGGGCGGCTAGCTAGTCCATACCAATCAACAGGTCATACTATCCCAGGGGTAATATGTTAAGGGTTCCTTGGGTGGAGAATCCACCCAACATTAATTGGCAGGCTGGTATGAACTCTGCTACCCTTCTTTTGGTGCCAATGGCTAACTGTACCAACCATGGCTTGGTGTTTTTGTATGGCTGCAGTTTACACTTATCAACAACCTTAGGGGCTATATAACTCAAATTTGAACCGGGATCAATCAAAATAGACACTAGATGGTTGGAAATCATACCTTCTATTTCCACCACTGAAGCTTGGTGGTCAACTCGGTTATTATCCAAGGCTGCATAAATTTGCGGTACACTCCTGGCCACATCATTGACAGTGGTAGCTTCCTGGATGTTATAAATTATTCGACTATTCTGTTGTCAGTGTGGACAGTCCCTCAAGAGATGTTCTTCTCCTAAACCCCAACATTTCAGAGGTTCTCTCTTTGGGTTATCAGTCTTCACTGGTATGGATCCAGACGTTTTGTTTCCATCTAAGGAGGGAAAGTTTTGCTCGTGTACACTCTGGGATGGGAAGCTCATCCTTGGGTTCTTTTTATAGTTCTCGAATCCTGGGGATTTAATCCCCTTTTTTCTGAAATCTTGAACTATTCTTTTGTTTCCATCCTTCGCGAGGTTCTGTTCGATGTCCAAACTGTTCAAGACAATAAGTTGCCTTTCGAATAATGCCTTCTAGGGTTTTCGGCTCATCAAATTCAATTCTGTTCCGATAGTCCTTAGGTAGTTCGTTGATGAAGCGTTGCACCTTTGCCTTTTTTGCTTTTATATAAGGTACATACCTCAACAATTCGAGGAATTTGTTGACATATTCCTCTATAGTGAGTTTCCCCAGTCTGAGTTCATAAAACTCTTTAGTCTTCTCGTCGAAATATTTTTCCGAAAAATACTTCTTCCAGAAGTATTTCTCAAATTGCTCCCAAAACAGGTCCTCTTCGTGAACCCCTTTCACATTCTTAAGCTCTTCCCACCAAATGGAAGCCTTTCCATTCAAGTTGAAGGTGGCCACTCGAGCCTTCAAATTTTCTGAAAAGTAATGGACTTTGAAATACTTCTTTAGTCCAAGCAACCAGACCTCTTCTTCCTCTTCCTTCTTTATTTCACCACTGAAGGAGGGCGGTTTGGCCTTCCTGAATTCTTCAAATTTATGACCCTTGGAAATCTTTTGCTTCTTCTGTTTTCTCCAGGAATAGGAACTGGTTCTGCTGCTAGAAGATCCCTCCGAATCGCCAGCTTCCTTCTCAGAGGAATCGTCCGACGCTTGTCCTTTACCTTTGGGGTGGACCTTTCTTGAGGTGATCCTCTCAGTGTGGCCACTAATATGACCATGTTTCTGTATCTCAGGTTCATGTTGCATTTGTCTTTGTAGATCGGATAAGCTCTGCAGTAATACTGTGTTAATTTCTGTTTGCTTCTCTTTTTCTTTCATCATCCTCTCATTGTCAGCCTTGCAGCTTTGTAATTCGACCATGAGATTCCTCACAGTCTCAGCTAGATCTGGAGGGGTCCCTACTTCCCTTTTTCATCAGACTCTTTGTCTCTATTGTGGGATCCTTCCCCCACCTCTTGGTGAGTCACCATTCTATGCGTCTGTAATTTCCTGCGGTTGATCATCCATATTTCTTTCACATGCATACACACAATCGGGGTTTTAATTTTTAACATTGACCTTGGATTAAGAGAGTTAAGATAGAGGGTTACTCCTTTTTGGAGTGCTTCGAATGGAGTCTCTACGCAACTCATTCATGAGCCCAATCAGTCCAAGCACTGTAACTAGGATCTGATACCAATTTGTAACAGACCCACTACGGAATTCAAAAATTTATAGCCTTTTTCTTCTTTTCTCCGAGGAACAGAGTTCCCCGAATCCCTATGGGGCCTGATATAGACCCTGCCATCCCTTATCCGTACCCAAATGATCGACGACTATGACCACATGCCTTACTAGAGAGGTTCTCCCGACTTTCGCGATTCGGAAAATCACGATGCATGTATTCCCCTATTCTCTTATCTTTCGACGGGCTGAAACCCGAAACAGACCTAACCACCTAGCGAGATTATTAGCAACCCAGGTTAAGTCCGGGTTCTCTACCCTTCGGGATTTCACATACCGGAATTTTAGGATGTGCGATGATAGGAGGTCTCACACCTGGGTCTCTCGGGAGCCGGAACTCCGAAACCTGCATACATATATATATAAATATCACTCAGCCTATTTCGGGAATTCGCAAACCGGGTTTTTGGGATATGCGATGACATGAGGTCTCGCATCTAGATTTTCTGGGAGCCGAAACTCTGATGCATTAACATTATGCACACTGCGCCACAACAGAATCTTCCTACCCATCGAGATTTTGTGATTTGAGGTTTCAAGATTGGTGAATACATGGGGCCCGCACTTAGGTACCCCAGGTGCCGAAACACCGAAATATAATAACTTCTCCACACACTATCTCTTTGGGATTTCGTAAGTCAGGATTTCGGGACTTTTGAGTACAGGAGAACCCGCCCATGGATATTCCGGATGCTGAAACACCGAAATATCGAGATTTCGCTACACGTTGTCATTTCAGGATTTCGCATGTCGGGATTTTGGAGCTTGCGAGTACAAGGGGACTCGCCCTTGGGGGTCCTGGGTGCCAAAACACTGAGATATAAGAACTTCTCCACACTCTATCTTTTTAGGATTTCGCAAGTCAGGTTTTCGAGATTGGCAAGTACCAAGGAAAACCGACCTTTGGGGATCCCAGTTACTGAAACATTGAAACACCAATACTCATCCAGGTTGGTCCAATTCAGGGTTTCACGAATCGGAGTTTCACGATGTGCGCAGACAAGGGGGGGGTCTCACACCTAGATCTTTCGGGAGCCGAAACTCAGAAATACCAAACTCTAACCCCTGCTCATCGATTTCGGGGTTTCTTCTATCGGGATTTCATGAGTCGCGAGGACAAGGGTTCTTTCCCCTTTGGTCTCCTAGGTGCTGAAATTTCAAAACACTTATCGGTAGCCATGTGTACTCTACAACTAGACAACCCAGGTAGCCCCATGGGTCTAGGGATCTATGGTCTTGATTTTCTTCGTTACTTTCGAAGGTTAAAAAGGGGGGGGGGGGCGAGGCATTAACGCCTACATTCTTTCCTCTGATCTAATGGTCGTGACATACCTTAGATCTTTCGAAAGGATCTTGACCGTGAATCTAGTAAAAGGAAAGGTTATTCTAGGTATTGAACCCTCGAAACGTCCTGACTCATCCCCACGCTGTCATTTAGGGACATCGCAAGTCGGGGTCTTGGGACTCACGAGTACAAGAGGGCTCGCACCTAGGTATCACGGGTGTCGAAACTCCAAAGTATCGAAGTCTAAGAGTACCATTCTCTCTTGTGCAGGGTTTTTAAAATCTACACCATAAAATCCTCCTTCAGGTCCTTCGGTAAATTTCACTAGGTTTAAAGACCCGACTAAAAGGTCTTCTTAAAATCTCTAAGCTATTAGCTTCTATGACTGGTAGTGAGCAAGCTCAAGGTTTTACTACGATGACAATCCTTTCTAGGTACTTACCTCGACTCTATAGAGTGACAAAAATTTTCCGAAAGGGTGTTCCTGTGGGGAAATCTATCTAGAGCATTACCTAAGGTAAATAAGGGAACAAATTTCCCAAGAGCAGACCTAAAAATTACACTTGTTCAATAAATATATATATGTATAAACTGTGTGCAGTCGTTCCGCTATAAGCATGCAAACACCTTTTTCCAATCAAAACAATATACAAACATTACCATACAAAATCCATTCTAAGTGTGTAAATCATAAGCATAAATTCCAGAATGTTCAATTCAAGATACAATATATAAAAAACTTATCAGAAAAACACCAGGTTTGATGCAACTATTGAGAGGGGTGCTCGTTTCCACCTAACCGTAGGCTCAATGATTCTGAATGGATTTACCACTAACCACCCCCGAGCTGAGACCACGATGCTTGAGACTCTCTGTCTTTGTGATTCAACGATTGAGAATGAAGGTTACTCTCCTTCTTCTCTGCTATCACTCACTCTGTATTTTTTTTCAGAGCTCTTCCGATTTTCTCTTCCGATCTCCCCTCGCCTTTGTCCCCGCTCCCCACTTCTTCCCTTGCATTTCTCTCTTGCGAGGTTTTGAGTGTGGAAGGATCTTCCTCGCGGTGGTCAAGCTCAAGGACTCTACATATGGGCGGTTCACCACCATCCCTCATTAACTCCCGAGGAGCCCTCTTCACCTACCAACCTGGTGAGTCATTCAATTCGGGACCAGCGAGCCGCTCTTGGTTCTCCGGGCCAGTGAAGACCAAATACGGTATTGGTTTCGGTGGAAGTTAACGCCACCGTTCCAGGTGCTTTCCACCACTTTTCTTCAGCCATCGTGGTCTCTTTTTCAACACACCCCCCTCTCAACATTCCTGCAGCATATATTCATAACATTATTTACATTCATCTACCTTTTACACAAGGTCCATTCACATCACACATTCACATTTTTTAGTTTTCCATAGTTCTTGGTCAGTATAGTTTTTTTTTTTTTCTTACAGACTAGGGGGAAACAGGGTGTTACAATTCCCTCCCCCTTAAAGGAACATCATCCTCGATGTTCTATCTATCAATATGACATGCATGTACAAATGTAAAAAAAATCGGATATGTTTGTTTCATGGCATCCTCCATTTCCCATGTAGCCTCATCTGGGCCAAACTGTCTCCACTGCACCTTGACCTATGCAATGGTTTGGTTGCAGAGTGGGTTTTCCTTTCTATCCAATATGCATTGAGGTTCTGGTAGAAATTCTCCCTCCGGTTCCACCTGGATCATAGACCAGTCAATTATATGGTTAGCATCATGTACATATTTCTTCAATAATGGAACATAGAAAAAATTATGTTCTTTTACGGTGGGAGGAAGTGCTAGCCTATAGGCTATAGGTCCCACTCTATATAGAACCTCAAAGTGTCCAAAATACCGAGGTTCCAACTTGGCACAAGATCCCATTTTCAGGGAACTCTTCCTAGGCCTAACTCTGAGATATACATGGTCTCCCATTTTGAACTCTCTTGGAGTTCTCTTTTGGTCAGCATAACATATCTGCCAGTTCTGAGAGACCTTCAAGTTTTGTTTTATCTGAATCACTTGTTGTTCCATCTCTTTCAACATGTTGGGTCCAAAATAAATTCTGTTTACAGGGTTACTCCAACTGACAGGAGTGTTGCATGACCTACCATAGAGGACTTCGAAGGGACTCATCTTTAAGGATGCTTGGTAGCCGTTTTTATAGGCGAATTCTACCAATGGCAGGGAGTCTTTCCACTTCTTGGGTTGATGCATTACATGCATTCTTAACATGTCTTCTAGTATTTGGTTCACTCTTTCTGTCTGTCCATCGGTTTGAGGGTGATAGGCGGTGCTAAATAGCAACTTGGTATCTAAACCAGCCATCAGTGATTTCCAAAAGTTGGAAGTAAATTTCGTGTCTTTGTCATACACGATCTCTTTCGGCATACCATGCAATCTGAATATCTCCTTCATGAATACCTAGGTGATGCCTATTGCCTTGCAAGTCAATTTGACAGGGATAAATTTAGCAGCCTTGCTCAATTTGTCCAACACTACCATAATGGTGTCATTATGTTTGGTCGAGGTCAGTAATCCAGTGATGAAATCCATGGAGATGGTTTCCCATTTCCATTCTGGGATTGGTAAAGGTTGCAATAATCCTGTTGGGTGTCGATGTTCTGCTTTAACCTGTTGGAACTCTATGCATTTGGCCAAGTACTCGGTTATGTATTTCTTTATCCCTGGCCAATAAAATTGTTTCCTGGTGGCCGTGATCATCTTCTAGTATCCTAGATGACCAGTATAGAGTTTTTTATGGAGTTCATCCAATATGAACCTCTTCAAGTCATCACAATCTGGAATGTATAATCTACTTCCGTCAGTGAGTAGACCTCCTTCGGTCATCTGGTAGCCTTCATATTTTACCTCGGTGGGTTCTTGCTGTAGATACAAGGTCACGGTCTGGACAAAGGGATCTGTTTCTTGTGCATTTCTGACTCTTTCCTTGATATCCGTCTCACAGGTGCTCACTGCTGCCGGGTGAATTTTTTTCATGCTTCTGCTAAGGGCATTGGCCACCCTATTTTCTTTTCCTTTAATGTGTTTGATTTCGAAATCAAATTCGCTAAGGAGGGCCATCCACCTAGCTTGTCTGGCATTGAGTTTTGGTTGGTCAAACAAATATCGCAATCCACAGTGATCTGTCATAAGTACAAATTTCCTTCCCAGGAGGTAATGCCTCCACATTTTTAAGGCGTGCACTATGGCGGCCAGTTATAGATCATGAGTCACATAGTTGAATTCATGTTCATTCAATTTCTGGGATTCATAGGAGACCACATTTGCTCCTTGCATAAGGAATCCTCTGAGCTCTTCCTTACAGGCATCTGTGCACATGAGGAAATCTGCTTCGGGATCGACGATCTTCAACACGGGTGCATGGGTCAGTAGATGTTTCAGGGTTTGAAATCTTTCTTCACATTTCTGTGTTCACATGAATTTTGTCCCCTTTTTCTGGAGGGTAGTGATTGGACAACCAATCTTGGAGAATCCTTTTATAAATCTCCTATAGTATCCTGCCAATCCCATAAAGGATCCGATATCTGAAACATCCTTTGGGGTAGTCCATTCCATGATAGACCTGATCTTGTCAGGGTCTACCACTACTCCTTCTTCCGATAAGACATGGCATAAGTAATGTATTTGCTTCTAGAATAAGTCACACTTGCTGAATTTGGCATAGAGCTGGTGCTCTCTTAGCACTTGCAACACAAGCCTCAGATGCTCTTCTCTATTCTTGGAATAAATTAATATATGGTCAATAAAATCCAACACAAATTTGTCTAGGAATTTGCTGAGTGCATTGTTCATCAAGCACATGAAAGTGGCAGGGGCATTGGTTAACCCAAATGGTACTACCACAAACTCATAGTGACCATACCATGTCCAGAAGAAAGTTTTATGGATGTCTTAACCCTTGATTTAGACTTGATGGTATCCCGACCTCAAGTCAATCTTCGAGAAAATAGACGTACCTCCCAATTGATCGAACATGTCATTGATCCTGGGAAAGGGATACTTGTTCTTTATGGTTACCTTATTAAGTTGTCTATAATCTTAACACAGTSTAAGGGTACCGTCCTTATTTTTCACAAACAGGACTGGTGCTCCCCATGGAGACACGCTGGGTCAGATATAGCCCTTATCCATCATTTCTCTTAATTGCAATTTGAGTTCAACTAACTTGGGTGTGCTCATCCGGTAGGGTGTCCTAGACACCGTCACCGCCCTCGGTGCAAGTTCTTTCGAGAATTCAATGTCCCTTCTTAGAGGTAGACCCGGTACCTCTTCCGGAAATACATCTTTGTAGTCTCTTAGGGTAGGGTGGTATTTGAGGTTTGGTTTGTCACCTTCAATTGTTTTCAACACCTGTATTGCATATAGGGGACATCCTTTTTGGCAATATTTTCTCATTTGCATAGCTGATATTTGTCTCACCGAGATAGGTTTTTGGATCCCTTGAAGGATTATTCTTCTTCCTTCTTTACTTACACATTCTAAGGTTTTATGGTAACAGTCCAATCTGGATTTATGGGCGACTAGCCAGTCCATACAAATCAACAGGTCATACAATCCCAGGGGTAATATGTTAAGGGTTGCTTGGGTGGAGAAATCACCCAACGTTAATTGGCAGGCTGGCATGACCTTTGCTACCCTTCTTTTGGTGCCAGTGGCTAACTGTACCAATCATGGCTTAGTGTTTTTTTGTGGCTGCAGTTTACACTTATCAACACCTTAGGGGATATATAACTCAATTTTGAACCAAGGTCAATCAAAATAGACACTAGATGGTTGGAAATCATACCTTCTATTTCCACCACTGAAGCTTGGTGGTCATCTTGGTTATTATCCAAGTCTACATAAATTTGAGGCACACTCCTGGCCACATCATTGACAGTGGTAGCTTCCTGGATGTTATAAATTCTCCAACTATTCTGTTATCAGTGTGGACAGTCCCTCATGAGACGTTCTTCTCCGCAACCCCAACATTTCAGAGGTTCTCTCTTTGGGTTATCAGTCTTCATTGGTACGGATCCAGATGTTTTGTTTTCGCCCAATTTGGAACATTTTGCTGGTGTACACTCCGTGCTGGGAAGCTCATCCTTGGGTTCTTCTTATAGTTCTTGAATTCTGGGGATTTAATCCACTTTTTTCTGAAATCTTGAACTATTCTTCTATTTCCATCCTTCGCGAGGTTCCGTTCGATGTCCAAACTATTCATGACAATAGTTTGCCTTTCGGATAGTGCCTTCTAGGGATATTGGCTCATCAAATTCAATTATGTTCCGATAGTCCTTAGGTAGTCCATTGATGAAGCGTTGCACCTTTTCCTTTTCTTCTTTTATATAAGGTACATACCTCAACAAGTCGAGGAATTTGTTGACATATTCCTCTATAGTGAGTTGCCCCAGTCTGATTTCATAAAACTCTTTAGTCTTCTCGTCGAAATATTTTTCTGAAAAATACTTCTTCCAGAAGTATTTCTCAAATTGCTCCCAAGACAAGTCATCTTCGCGAACCCCTTTCACATTCTTAAGGTCTTCCCACCAAATGGAAGCCTTTCCTTTCAAGTTGAAGGTGGCCACTCGGGCCTTCAAATTTTCTGAAAATTCATGGACTCTGAAATACTTCTTTAGTCCAAGCAGCCATGCCTCTGCTTCCTCTCCCTTCTTTATTTCACCATCGAAGGAGGGTGGTTTGGCCTTCCTGAATTCTTCGAATTTATGACCCTTGGAAATCTTTTGCTTCTTTTGTTTTCTCTGGGAATAGGAACTGGTTCTGTTGCTAGAAGAGCCCTCCGAATATCCAACTTCCTTTTCAAGGGAATCATCCGATGCTTGTCCTTTACCTCTGGGGTGGAACTTTCTCGAGGTGATCCTCTCAGTGTGGCCATTGATATGACCATGTTTATGTATCTCAAGTTCATCCTGCATTTGTCTTTGTAGATCAGATGAGCTCTGCAGTAATACTGCGTTAATTTCTGTTTGCTTCTCTTGTTCTTTCATCATCCTCTCATTGTCAGCCTTGGAGCTTTGTAATTCGACCATGAGACTCCTCACAGTCTCAGCTAGATATGGAGGTGTCCCTACTTCCCTTCTTTTGTCAGACTCTTCGTATCTATTGTGGGAGCCTTCCCCCACCTCTTGGTGAGTCACTATTCTATGCATCTGTAATTTTCTGCGGTTGATCCTCCGCTTGGGTGCAAAAGACAAACGTTGGTTGTTAGTCAATAATTATATACATTCATAACCTGGGCATAATCCATATTTATTGCACACGCATACACACAATCGGGGTTTTCATTTTTAAATTTGACCTTGGATTAAGAGAGTTAAGATAGAGGGTTACTCCTTTTTGGAGTGCTTCGAACGGAGTCTCTGCGCAACTTGTTCATGAGCCCAAGTAGGCCAAGTGTTGTAACTAGGCTCTGATACCAATTTGTGACATACCCACTACAAAATTCAAAACATTTCGGCCTTTTTCTTCTTTTCTCTGAGGAACAGAGTTCCCCGAATCCCTATGGGGCTTGATACAGACCCTGCCATCCCTTATCCATACTCATATGATCGACGGCTATGACCACAGGCCTTACCGGAGAGGTGCTCTCAAATTTCACGATTCGGGAAATGATGATGCATGTATTCCCCTGTTCTCTTATCTTTCGATGGGCCGAAACCCGAAATGGACCTAACCACCTAGCGAGATTATTAGCAACCCAGGTTAAGTTTGGGTTCTCTACCCTTCAGGATTTCGCATACCGAAATTTCAGGATGTGCAATGACAGGAGGTCTTGCACCTGGGTCTCCCAGGAGCTGAAACTATGAAACCTACATACATATATATAAATATCAGCCAGCCTATTTCAGGAATTCGCAAACCGAGTTTTTGGGATATGCGACGACATGAGGTCTCGCATCTAGATTTCCTGGGAGCCGAAACTCTGAAGCATTAACATTACACACGCTATGCCACAACATAATCTCCCTACCCATTGGGATTTCGTGAGTTGAGGTTTCAAGACTGACGAATACATGGGGCCTGCAATTAGGTACCCCGGGTGCCGAAACATCGAAATATAATAACTTCTCCACACTATCTCTTCGAGATTTCTCAAGTCAGGATTTTTGGACTTGCGAGTACAAGAGAACTCGCCCTTGGATATTTTGGATGCCAAAACACCGAAATATCAGGATTTCGCTACATGCTATCATTTCGGGATTTCACATGTCGGGATTTCAGAGCTTGCGAGTACAAGGGAACTCACCCTTGGGGGTCCCGGGTGCCGAAACACCGAAATATAAGAACTTTTTTTCGGTAGCTGAAACTCTAAAATACCAAAATCTAACCCCTGCTCATCGATTTCAGGGTTTCTTCTATTGAGATTTCGCGAGTCGCGAGGAAAAGGGTTCTTTCCCCTTTGGTCTCCCAGGTGCCGAAACGCCGAAACGCTTACCGACAGCCACGTGTACTCTACAACTAGACAGTCTAGGTAGCCCCATGGGTCTAGAGATCTACGGTCCCTATTTTCTTCGTTACTTGTGAAGGTTAAAAAAGGGGGGGGGGTTGAGGCATTAACACCTACGTTCCTTCCTCTGATCTAACGGTCGTGACAGACCTTAGATCTTTCGAAAGGATCTTGTCCATGCATCTAGTAAAAGGAAAGGTTATTCTGGGTATCAAACCCCCGAAACGTCCTGACTCATCACCATGCTGTCATTTTGGGACATTGCAAGTCGGGGTTTCGGGACTCGCGAGTACAAGAGGGCTTGCACCTAGGTACCCCGGGTGCCGAAACTCCAAAGTATCGAAGTCTAAGAATACCATTCTCTTTCGTGTAGGGTTTTTAAAAACTACGCCATAAAATCCTCCTTTAGGTCCTTGGGTAAATTTCACTATGTTTAAAGACCTGCCTGAAAGGTCTTCTTAAAATCTCTAAGCTATTAGTTTCTATGACTGGTAGTGAGCAAGCTCAAGGTTTTACTGCAATGATAGTCCTTTCTAGGTACTTACCCCGACTCTATAGAGTGAGGGAACGTTTCCGAAAGGGTGTCCCTATGGAGAAATCTATCCAGAGCATTACTTGAGGTAAATAAGGGAACAAATTTCCCGAGAGTAGACCTAAAAACTGCACTTGTTCAATAAATATATATATGTATAAGCTATGTGCGGTCGTTCCGCTATAAGCATGCAACCACATTTTTCCGATCAAAACAATATACAAACATTACTATACAAAATCCATTCTAAGTGTGTAAATAATGAGCATAAATTCCAAGATGTTCAATTCAAGATATAAGATATAAAACACTTATTAAAAAAACACCAGGTTTGATGCAACTACTAAGAGGGGTGCTCGTTTCCACCCAACCATAGGCTCAACAATTTCGAATGGATTTACGACTAGCCACCCTCGAGATGAGACCACGATGCTTGAGACTCTCTGTCTCTGTGCTTCAGCGATCGAGAATGAAAGTTACTCTCCTTCTTCTCTACTATCACTCACTCTATATTTTTTTCCAGAGCTCTTCTGATTTTCTCTTCCGATCTCCCCTCGCCTCTATCCCCACTCCCCACTTCTTCCCTTGCATTTCTCTCTTGCGAGGTTTTTCTTGTGGAACGATATTCCTCGCGGTGGTTAGTCCTAAAGACTCTACACATGGGCGGTTCACCCCCATCCCTCATTAACTCCTGAGGAGCCCTCTTCACCTACCAACCCGACGATTCATTCAATTCGGGACCAACGAGCCGCTCTTGGTTCTTCAGGCCAATGAAGACCAAATACGGTATTGGTTTCGGTGGAAGTTAAAGCAACCATTCCAGGTGCCTTCCACCACCTTTCTTCAGCCATCGTGGTCTCTTTTTCAGCACATCCCCCTCTCATCATTCCTGCAACATATATTCATAACATTATTTACATTCATTGACCTTTTACACAAGGTCCATTCACATCACACATTCACATTTTTGAGTTTTCCACAGTTCTTGGCCAGTATAGTTATTTTTTTTTTATAGACTGGGAGGAAACAGGGTGTTACACCAAACCTATGGCATGCAAAGCACTTGACTTTGCTCATGTCTTTCTTCCCTTCACCCTTGGGATTTTGTCCTCCCTTTGGACCCCTTTTGAAATTCTTCTTTCTAGTAGTATCAAGAGCCACATTCTCCTCCTCATGACCTGTAGATGAACTACCATGTACATAACCTCTCCGGGTCTCCTCCTGAACAAAGTCATCCCAAAGACATTCCCAACCGGGAATCTTCTCCCTAGCAATAATGCCCTCCACAAAAACAACCTATTGTTTGGAAACTCCATTCAATGTTGTTCTCACAAGATCACTATCAACTATGGCTTCCCCCACAACTCTAAGTTCATCCCTCACCTGTGTCAATCTAGTAAGGTATGTGACCACATTTTCATCCTTGGTCATTTTTATGCTCTTTAGTTTTTCCCTCAAAACCATTTTCTGGTTCTCATTTGTACTCTGGTACAATTTAGTCAAAGACTTCTACATCTCATAGGCATGTGTCTTCCCTGTCAAGTGAGGAATCAAATGATCCTTGATGGAATCAAGAATAAATCTCTTAGCTTTGATACTCTTCTTAGTATAGGCTACAAGAAGAGTAGCATCAATAGGTACCACAATAGGATGAGTAGTGGTATTCTCCACAATGTCCCACAACTCATTTTCTTGCAAAAGAAAGATCATCCTCTCCTTCCAAGCACCAAAATTTGCTTCCCCATCAAGTTTTTCCTCAACTCTCAAACCAATAGCCATTGACCCTTTTTTTGCTGAAAATAACAAATTCAAAAATTTTCCCTGTGAAGTGACTGTTGTCCCAACTTTCTATCTGCTGAAATCTCTGCTTCCCTTCAACTCAGCTCTGATACCATGTTAAATTTTTAGAACCCAACCCAGTTTCAATCTCACTGATTTTTCAGCCAATGTTAAATGCCCAAACCTCAGTTTTATATCAGCATCTAAAAACTTAGCAGAAAATAAACTTCAGAACTGAAACATGAGGATTCTGAACATTGTTTATAATGCAAAAATAAAATATCAACAACATATAAAACTCAAAAAATTATAGACACATGAATTTTTGGTCTAACATCAACCCTGGAAAAACCCACAAGGGGAAAACCAATGAGAGAGGGATTTTTATTATTTATGGGCTTCTGAGAAATTCTTTTACAACATATTCATCTTCAGAAATTTAAACACAAACTTATCTCAGTCTTCTTGCTCAACAAAGACCCCTTTAGAGCTATCTAGAAAAGCTTCTCTCTGTACACTGTATG
>ML804077.1:289484-302579 GCA_009831015.1 Picea engelmannii
GTCCACATGTCGAAGGTGTTCCTCCCAGGTCTTGCTGTAAATGAGCAAGTCATCAAAGAATACCAACAAGTGTTTCCTCAGTTGTTTGTTGAACACATGGTTCATGCAAGACTGAAATGTGGATGGGTCATTGGTTAACCCAAAGGGCATCACAAAAAAATCGTAATGGCTGTAATGACACCTAAAGGCTGTTTTTGAGATGTCCTCCTCCCTCATCTTGATTTGATGGTATCCCGAGCGAAGATCAATTTTTGTGAAATATATAGCTCCATGCAGATCATCCATCAAATGATCAATCCTAGGTATGGGGTATCTGTTTTTTATCGTATTTTTATTCAAATCCCCAAAGTCAATGCAAATTCTCATCATTCCATCCTTCTTCTTCACCAAGACTACTGATGAAGCAAATGGGCTTGAACACAGTCTGATGTGTCCCATGTCTAGAATCTCCTTGATGGCCTTCTCTATCTCGTATTTATACTTCTTGGGATGCCTATAGGGTGTGGTGATAACAGGCTTAGCCCCTACTTCTAGCTCAATGATGTGCTCAAACCCCCTATCTGGTGGCACACCTGGAGGAATCGACCCAAACACTTTCTGGTGCTTGTCAAGGATTCTTTTGATCTTTGGTGTGTAGTGCACCTTTCCCTTCTCATCCACCTGTGTTGAGACCTTACATTCCATTGCATATACAATTTCTTCCCTTTTGAATATGGCTTCCATCCTCTTAGCCGTGACCACTCTGTCAGAGTTACTTGTCATGCCTCTAAGCACAACCTTTCGTCCTCCTTCCTCCACAAAGGACATTTCCATGGTCTTGTAATTTGTGGTGATGGGTCCTAAAGTGCTGAGACCCTACACCCCTAGGATGATGTTGGTATTGGGAAGATCCATCACATACACATCCTGAACTAACTCATGCCTTCCCAAGGTGAGTTTCATACCTGGTATGTATCTGTTACAGGGCATATTACTACCACCTTCCACCTCCACTTTGAATCCTTCAAACTCTACTGTAGGTATGTGCCTCCTCTTCAGTAATGATGCATCAATGAAATTGTGGGAAGCTCCTCCATCAATCATAACTAACACTCTCTTTCCTTGCAAGACCCTTCTCATCCTGAAGGTGTTGAACTTGGGTACCCCGTTGATAGATGCCAATGTAGCCTTCTCTCCAGCCTCACAGTCTAGTTCTGGAACCTCCTCTTCTGCTGTCTCTAACGTTTTAGCCTCCATGTTTTGTATCTGACCATACTCATCCTCTTCTTCATCATCTGAAGTGACCTCAATGTAATGTACCTATCCTCGTCCCATGCAATTGTGTGAGAGATTCCATGGCTCCTTGCATGTGAAGCAGAGTTGCTTCCTTCTCAGTTCCCTCCTGGTGTTGTCATCTATTCTGCCACGGCTCCTGTCATAACCCTTAGGGTCACGTCCTCCCTAGTTTATTGGAGGCATTTGATCTCTTCCACCATTGTTAAGAGGTGGTCTGGGTATGAATTTTGGTTTAACAGTTGGACCCAGATCCCTCGTCTTCCAAATGGCTTCCTGTAGGCTGGTAGACTTGAAGGCCTTAACCCAACCCTTCAAGGGTTCCATCAATCCTTCTGTAAAGAGCATCATGAGGCTGGTTGGGGACATATCTTGTACCATCACTGCCAACCTCTATAAATCATCAATGTATGCCTCAGCCGTACCTATTTGCTTGAGTTGGGTGAGCTCCCAAAAATGTAACTCAGGATCTCCTAGATCAAATCTATCAATGAGCCTCTGAGTGAATTCGGTATAGGATACAATCTGGTTGTGGCTGAGTGTGGTGAGCCCATGGTACCACCAGTCATGGGCCTTGCCATCCAAGTACATAGTGGCAAACTTGATGGCCTCCATCTCTCTCATGGGGTTAAGCTACAGGTAAGTATCCAACTTCTGCACCCATGCTTGTGCTGTCATTTTGGCCGTACCATCAAAGTATGGAATCTCTATCTTCCCTGACCTTCTCTCAAACTCAAAGCTTCCCCTGTGGTTCATCCTAGGCTGGTTTCTGAACCCGAGTTGACAATACTGATCTAGGGACATCTGTCTTTGAACTTTCATATCCAAGCTATAGTATTCCCTGGTACTCCTGGCTAATTGTTCCACAAAATCTTCAACCTGTTCATGCTGCCCTTGCTCATTTATGAATGTGGGCATGTATGGTCTGGGGTTAGCTATGCTACCTGAGTGTCGGCCTAGAGTTTCATCTGTGAACATTGGAACATATGGCCTATGATTGGTCCTGCTACCCATCTTCCCATGGAACGTGCCACCTCTAAGAATTCCTTCTAATCCCGGTGCTTTCTCCGGGTTATATCTGACTTCCTCATGGATTCCACCGGACCCTCCATCCTCCTTATTCCCATATGTATCAGGATCTTTGCTTTGATGGGTTACTTGCATTAGCAGATCAGTTATCCTAGTTTGGTTCTCGTTCATTTTCTGTAGATTCTCATCAACTTTCTTAAAAGTTTCAGAGATTTTGGTCTGTCCCCTTCTGTTGGTTTCCTGATACTCATCCAATTGTTGGACCAATGTGCTTTCTGTGCGATTCATGTTTTGTTGGAACTTACCAAATTCAACTACTAAGAGAGCCAATCCCTGAGGCTCATGGTCGTCTCCTAACCCTTCCATTTCTGCCTCTGTTTCACTGTTGTTTTTCTTCCTCTGACCCATAACAATTCCCCTGTACCTTTGCATGCACCGATCTCTCCACAGGTTTGGAGGATCGAGGCTCTGATAACACTGTAATGATACCAAGCCAAAATTTTTTCTTGGAATCACTAACTACTACTGATCTATTGATGTGCAGGTATTTATTAAGTTATTAAGTGCATACAAGATTCATCAACACATGAAAATCACAATATATTCAAGATGTAGAAGCACAAGAAAAGATCTGACCTTTTTATTATGAACAATGTAAGATCAATATAATAGATGGTCGATCTGGCATAAACCTCAGATGGCTGTACAAGAAATAGATATGAGCTACTACAAAATGCTCTCGACAATACAAAATAAGCCTCCAAAGGCTGGATATACAATGAAGACTGAATCAAGTAGATCTGATCCGTACTAAAGCTCAACCCTAAAGATAGAAAGTGCCACGCCCTACTAGAATGCTGAAGCCCTCAATAATTTGGCCCTGCTACCAAAAGTGTCCAATCATCTCAAGAAATATGCCAAATGATAGATCGAGAAACTATAAGGACAACCCATATGTCCAAATTCCCAAATCCAGTCTCAAACCCTATAGATATGAATTCCTCCACTGAATGGTGCACCCCACTAGATGAATGAAACCCTAGTTGGTTCGGCCTTGATGAAGGAGGCCTCCAAATGCTCTAAAACTCTCCAAGAATATAGATCGGGCTACGAGAATCCCATGGGAGAAGTTTTAGACTCAGATCTCAAGCAGATCTCCTTGGATCTGAGTTTTACTGAATCACAGGAAATCCCCTATGGCTCCAAGACATCCCATTCTACAGACAAATGTAGAATGATGATAACCCTCCAAAAAATTCCTCAAAATGATGGTCCTTTCCTTGCAAACAAAACCCAACTGTCGGAATGGCCCCCAACCCTCAGGATAAGTTGGATTGAACCTCCCTCTAGATGATGGTGCGCCCTGGCTGGAAACACAAGAACAATATGACATGCTACCTTCTGAAGAACTAGATGGAGATGGGTTGAGACTAGAATGGTGTGGAGGAGTCTTTCATCCCCGAGACCAAGCTGTGGAACAAGGTGAGTGGATATTTCACCACTGAGTTGCTCAGAGGGGTTTGTACAACAAAACTCCCAAACTGAATGCTCAAGAGCAATAGAAAATGTTAATCCAAAACTAGAATGAGTAATAGGTGTGCCCCAACCTCTTACTTATACTTTTCCTTCTAATTCTCTGTTGAGTTAGGTTAACTCCCAGGGCTAATCTTCTATTCTTTTGTTGAGTTATCTTTTACTCCTTTATCCTTTTTCTTTCTTAAGTCAACTTAAAAATATAACTTTTAACTTCTTGACTTCCCCCCCCCTTCAGTGTGAGACTGTGACCTAGTGGGGGTGCCCAGGCCACTGACTCTCCTCATCACCTCTCTAAGAGGTGGGGGATATTAAATGATTCTTTCTCAGAATAAGAGAAAGATCACAACCACATACAGGGTCTCTGCGACTAACCTTTCCACACAACATAAGCAAGTAGATAAGGTGATGGAAGAATACTCATATATCTTCTCCTCACCTACCAGGGTACCTCTACACTGCTAGGTCAAGCACCCCATCGATCTGACCCCCGATGTACCACTTCCCAATGGGCCAGTCTATCGTCATATATGTTAGAGAATGAGGAGATCAAGCGATAGATCCAAGAACTTCTCTACAAGGGGCACATCCATCCCAGCTCATCACCTTGCGGGAGCCCAATCACACTGGTACAGAAGAAAGTTGGAACTTGACAACTCTACATTGATTACCAGGATCTGAATAAAATCACAGTTAGAAACCGGTACCCAATTCCCCGAATCGATGACCTCCTTGATCAACTCATGGGGACCAAATACTTCAATAAGATTGACCTGAAGTCTGGCTACCACCAGGTCTCAATAGAATAGACAGATGTATGGAAAACCACCTTCAAGTCAAAGGAATACCTTTTTGAATGGTTGGTCATGCCCTTTGGTTTGACAAATGCTCTAGCCACTTTCATGAGGATGATGGATGATATCCTGTGACCATTCACCAATACTTTTGTAGTGGTGTATCTGGATGACATTCTCATTTACAACAAGACTTGGGCCGAACACTTGCAGCGTATTTAATAGGTTATGCACACCCTGCGACAACACAAGCTATATGCCAACTTGGAAATATGCTCCTTCGGCATGGACATGTTCCATTACTTGGATTACATAATTGATCATCATGGCATACAAGTGGATCCAACCAAGATCTAAGTCATCCGTGACTGGCCCGCCCCAACCACACTCACTGAGCTTCGGAGCTTCTTGGGCCTTACCAATTTCTACCACAGGTTCGTGTTGGGATTCTCCCATATTTCATGGGCCCTAAGCCAAATAACCAAGGGTAGTGGTAAGGCGAAATTTGCATGGGGCCGGTCCCAACAAAAAGTGTTCGACGATTTGAAGCAACTCTTGTGCTCAACCCCAATAATTTCACTACCAGACCTGCAAAAACCCTTTGAGATCAAGACATATGCTTCAGACTATGCGGTGGGCACCGTTCTCACTCAGCACAACCACCCCGTGGGCTATCATAGTGAGACACTATCAGATGTTGTCCGTAAGTAACCTAATTACGACAAAGCAATGTACTCCATTGTGCAAGCTTGCTACCAGTGAAGACATTACATTCTTGGGAAGGAGATAATCATTCAAACTAATCATAAGCCATTGTATTTCATGTAGACAAAATAAAAATTGCAGAATGATCGCCATCAAAAGTGGTCCACATACTTGCAACAATTCCTCCTCAACATCAAGTATAAAACAGGAAGCACCAATCACGTCGCTAATTGCCTCAGCAGATTTCCTGTCACGACACTCACCATGGTGCTAGAATCCTACGGCCATGAGACCTTGGGATGGCCCCAACTCTATGAGACAGATCCAAAGTTCGTCACCACCTACCAAATGTTGGGTGAAAACACAGTTGTCGATAATTTCCATCTTCAGGATGGGTTGTCGTGTCGTCTGGGCCATATTTGTGTTCCATCAAGTGAGAGAGCGAATTTGATCTGGGAAGTCCACTACAGTCAGGTGGCAGGACAATTCGGTGTCAAAAAGACAATGACGATGCTATGGAAACATTTCTACTGGCCAAAACTTCGATAGGAGGTCAACAAGTATATCAGGTTCTTCACTGCCTACGCTATTACCAAACCAACCACTAAGAAACATGGCTTATAGACCCCTCTTCCTACTCCTGACAGACCATGGGAATCCATATCAATGGACTACATGTTGGGCTTCCTGTCCACCAAGCGGGGAAATCACTGTGTTTTTGTGGTTGTTGATCGCTTTTCTAAGATGATGATTCTGGTTTCCTGCAAGAAGAACATCATAAGAGAGGCCGTTGCCAAGCTCTTATTTGAACGAGTTTGGGTACATTTTGGAATCCCAAAAACCATTGTCTCATATCAGGACCGTCAATTTCTCAGCACATTCTGGTCAAGCCTCTAGTCATTGCTGGACACCAAGCTCACCAAATCCATGACCTTCCACCCCCCAGACATATGGCCAAACCTAGGTCAAAAATCGAATGATTGTGCATATCCTTCGCATGTATAATTCAAAGAAACCTCACACATGGGATGAGATCCTTCCCTATGTCCAACATAGCTACAATTGAGACCTGCATAGCTCAACCTGCCATGACCCCTTCCAGGTGGGGTTGAAATTCTAAGCATTGGGTCCCATAGATGTTGCACTTTCCCTTGCTGTCACCTCAACTGACTCATCTCCTGCTCCAACTGAAGATGACAAAGCCACCCGGTTCATTGAGCGGATCTAGCTTATCCGCCAACAGGGTCAGGATATCTTATAGAAGTCTAATGACAAGTACAAGAAACACCATGATCAACATCGGGTGCCACATAAGTTTTAGGTGGGCGACAAAGTTTGGTTGCACTTGTAGAAAGAACCCATTACAGGACCCCATAGGAAGCTTCTCCCACTCCTTTATGGGACGTACACCATCACCAAGGATATGGGGGATAATGCTTTTGAGCTCAACATTCCTCCTTTCCTTGGCCTACACCCAATGTTCAACGTGGATGTCCTTTGCCCTTATTTCCCACCATTATTGGACACCTCAGACGTAGAAGAACAACTAACACCAACATAGCTCAACCTCGACTGCATACAACAAGAATTCAATTATCATATTGTGGACACACATATCAAGGGAACTCGACAACAAAGGATCCAACTTTATCGAGTCATCAAAGTAGGGCAACTCTTGCACCAAGGCAAGTGGCTCACCTCGAGCCAAATTCAACATAAATTTCCTCATATGATGGGGGAAATCAATGAAATGGAGACTATTTCTTCCTAAGGAGGGAGGATTGATCTAGGTAGATATCGGTGGCCACCCACCTTTTCCAACCGGCTCAAAATAGTTTTCTGGTAATTTTGGCAATTTACTATTTTTAATAGTTTTAACTTCCGGGGCCATTTTGAGGGCCTAAATGAAGATTTTTGGGATTGAAATTATCAAAGAAATATGAATTCATGATTGATCCCCCGAAATGAATCTCCTCGACGATACGTGTCCAATGGGCTATCATACACCTAAAATGAAGATCGTATGCAAAAGTTACGACCTCGGGAAGTTGATGTACTAACTTACCCAGACAGGGCCCACATGAATTTTGGCGCTTCATCTCCTAGGGTTAGGTTTTTGGATGTCTAGGGTTTTTGGCATTCCTGTTTATTGTAAAAATGTCTTTAGAGTCTCATTGTAATCTCTTCTTGCGAATGAGCACAGTCGTCACATCTCTTCTCAGAGATAAGCCGCCACCATTCCAACAAGCTTGTTTTCGTTGCATTTTACAGTTTCAGCTTATTTCCTTATTGAATAGAAAACCAGTTTTACTGTATATCTGTTTTTTTGTGTTAAGAACTTGTTAATAATATGTATTTATTTCGTTATGTTCATAAAATCCGGTTCAATACGTAACTAGAGAGAGATATATGTACTTTGGGTAAAGTTTATATATGAGGATGCATGCACAGGGTATAGTTATAGTCTGGATATAGTGATAGGTTACATATTTATGTGAAAGAATTTACAAAGGGTAGGAAGTTTTCAAGATAAAGGAAACCCTAATTCTCAGAAGGTATACATAGGCTACATAACATTTTGGTCGCGTACATATGCAGGCTGCATAATAGATAGGGTGCGTACATACACGTGCTGTAGCACTATAAGTCACGTACCTGTTGTATTTTTGTTGATACATGTTCAGTTTAGATACAGATTGATTACATGGTAGTTGTACGGGTTGGATACAGGTCAGTGATATAGGTTGATACAATTTTACAGTGGTATATCTCACAGTGAGTGTGATAGTGCTTCCATTATTCTACTTATACATCAGGGTGGTTGGGTGGGGAAATGACAGGTGGTTGTAGCCATCTTCCGATTGTATCTGGAGAACATAGGGGGTTGTAGCCTCCTTTTGGTTGTAGCCAAAAAATTAGGGAGTTGGAGCTTCCCTTAGGTTGTAGCCTGAGAAACTAAGGGGTTGGAGCCTCCTTCCAGTTGCAGCTGGAAAACAAAGGAAGTTGGTGCTTCCAATGAATTTAATTCTTCAAGACATATAAAAAAAAACATTTCATGGTTTTCTCTCGCTTTGGGTTTCCACGTAAAACACTGGTGTACTGTGTATGTGTATGATTGTTCATTTGTTCATTTACTCTGCAGTTATTGAATGATAATGCTACATTGATATAACACTTGTGTTATATGGTTAAAAATGATTCAATTTCTCTATTACTAATTCGCCCCCCCTCTTAGTAATCCAAGAATTGGTATCAGAGCAGGTTCCTTCAGAAATCAGTTTAACCACTGATAGGTAGATCATGGAGAGAAACAACTTTTATAAAAATGGAATACCACAGTTTAATGGACATAAGTATGCATTTTGGAGCATAAGGATGAAAACATATATACAGGCACATGGATTTGAAATTTGGCAATCAATTGTAGATGAATACACAACGCCAATAGTTTCGCCAGCAAATGACAAAGCAGTGAAATGTGGTCATAATAATTCCAAATCCAAAAAAGAACTTCTGAATGGTCTTAGTGAAACTATATTCACCAAAGTTGCATATTGTAAATCCACTAAAGAGATTTGGGACAAACTTCAAAATATTTATAAAGGAGATTCAAAAGTCAAAGAAACAAAGCTTCAATCTTACATAGGTTAGTTTGAACAACTTAAGATGAAGGAAGATGATAATATTGCAGCTTACTTTTTATGAGTTGATGAAACAGTAAATGCAATCATAGGATTGGGAGAAGAAATCTAAGAATCTGTGATTGTTCAAAAAGTACTAAGATCTCTTCCTATGAGATTTGACCCTAAGATATCAACACTAGAAGAAAGATCAGATCTAAACTCAATAACCATGGATGAATTACATGGAATATTCACAACATATGAAATGATAACTTAACAGGAAAATCTAGATATAAAATAAGAATCCTTCAAAGCATCTAAAAGGTCAAAGAAAAAGGAAGAACATAGCAACAACAATGACGTCTCAGAAGATGATGAAGAAGTGGCCAACTTTGTCAAAAGACTGAACAAGGGAACCAACGTTAGGTATAGAGGTAAGATTACTTTAATTTGTTTTAATTGTGATGGTATTGGTCATTTTGATAACAAATGTCCTCATAAGAAAAAGAGAAATGATGAAGGTTACTCAAAAGGACATCAAACATATAAAGGCAAAAGAACCACAAAGAAAGTCTTCAAGAAAATCTTATGCACCAAAGAAGACATTTCATCATCAAATGAAGATGAAGTCGGTGATAGTGAGACATAAAGAGTTTTATTCATGGTAGTAGAAGAATCTGATAAAGAAGACTCCGAAGAAGAATAAGAAGAAGCTGAGGAAGAATATGAAAAAGTCGAAGAAGAAATTGAAGAAGCAAAAGTTGACTACCGAAAGGAATCAATGTGTACCATAGAAGTTATCAGAAGAGAAAAAAAGAAAAACAAGAAACTACAAGTGGAACTAGACAAGAAAAAAGACACTCAAGAACTAGAACAAATGATCACAAATTTGAAGGTTCAAATAGAATAAGCACTCAAAGAATAGCTAGAAGAAAAAGACAAGATCTTTGGAAATTTGGAAGCAAAGATTGTTACATTAAGAAAGGATCTTCAAAACAAAAATATGAAGAACAACTCAAAAGTTTTGGATGAAATTATCAACAGTAAAAAATATCATCATGACAAGTCCAGACTTGGATACAATCATACATAAAAAGGATCAAGCTCCAAAACAACAGAGCAAGAAACATATCCAAAAATCTATGCAGAAACAATTAGGGGGATAGGAAGATCTACAAGGAACATTACAGGGACACTCCTCCACCGAGAATATTCATATTTCAGAATCAACAACCGATAGATAGGCCTCAAGAAGAAGAAGAATTCATAAGAGTACCTCATTTCAGAAGAACTTCAACTCCCAAGTATCAAACTATCTTTTTTGGTTTATGTTATGCATGTAATAATTTTGGACATAAAGCTGTAAATTGCAGAGCTAACAGGAGGAACACAAACAACTTTGAAAATCATACACAAAGGGGTTATCCAAGAAGGCCTAGTGAAACACAGAGAAGAAGTTACAACATGTTTGAATATTTGAGCACTGAAGTGGAATGTTACAAATGTAACAATTTTGGACACATGGCCAAAGGCTACAGAATGACAGTCCCTTCTAGAGAACTGTAGTAGAATAAAAACAATCACAGACATGAACCTCATAAAAGGACATGGATAAGAAAGCATAATCAATATAACAATGAATAATGCACACTCTCTCTACAATCTAAGTATAATAAACATGGTTGGTATGTTGACAGTGGGTGTTCAAAACACATGACAAGTGATAGAGACAAGTTTCTTACATTACGAAAGGAAAGAGATGGATCAATCTTATTTGAAAATGATGATTCAGCCAAAATCATTGGAAAAGGCACAGTCATAATTGGGAACAAGAATACAAAGACAAAAAATGTTCTACTAGTAGAAGATATGAAACACAATCTTCTAAGTTTGATTCAAATGTGTGACCAAGGTCATAAAGTTACTTTCAGTTCAAAAAAGTGCAAGATAAGAAAATAAGGTTCGGGAAAATTGATTGCTACAGCTGCGAGAACTTCAAGCAAGAAACATATATATTTTAAGTGAAATTGGAAATGAAAAGTGTTGTCTAGGAAAGGAAGATGAAAGTTGTCTATGGAACAAAATAATGGGTCACATACATTTTGATAACCTTGTCAAAGTCAACAAAAGAGAAGCATTCAGAGAAATTCCCCAGATCATTAAACCAACCAACACTTTATGCAAGCATTGTCAACAAGGAAATCAAACAAAGACCAGGTTCAAATCAAACGAATATTCAACGACAAGACCATTAGAAATTGTGCATAATGATCTAGTTGGACAAACTACAACAAAGGGCTTAAAAGGTGAGATAATTTATGTTATTAGTTGATTATTATACAATAATGACCGTAGTTTTCTTTCTCAAGAATAAGTCATAAGCTTTTGAAAACTTTAAGATCTACAAGGAAATGGTTGAAAATGAAATGGATTCAAAAATTAAATGCTTGAGATCTGACAATGGAGGAGAGTTCACTTCAAAGGAATTTATGGACTACTGTAATAGTCATGGAATAAAAAAGAATTCTCCATTGCTAGGACACTTCAACAGAATGGAGTAGTTGGAAGAAAGAGCATGACAATATAGGAAATGACTCGAACAATGATAATGGATTCCAAATTGACATATATTTTTTGGACACATGCAGTGCATACAATAGTTCACATTCAAAACAGAGTAATGCTCATAAAAAACACTAACAAAACTCCCTACGGGCTATGAAAAGGAAGACCAACAAATGTGAAACATTTCAGAGTTTTTGGAAGCAAATGTTACATCAAAAGAGAAGATGGAAAAATGAGAAAGTTTGAATCTCGTGTGGAAAAATGAGTACTTGTTGGTTACTCAAGTACAAGAAAATCATACAAGTGTTACAACCTGATATTGAACAAAGTGGTGGAAATCATCAATGTAACAATTGATGAAACATGTAGACAAGAATTTAAGGAAGAAGAAAATGAATCAATGGAACAACTTTACGAAGAAGAAACAAAATATGAAAAAGAAGGGGAAGATGAAGAGGATCCGATAGAAATAGAAGAACAAGTTCAACAAGTGATTACAAAAACACCTAGCAGACGAGTAAAGATGAATCATCCTTCAGATTAGATTATCGAAAACAAAGACACATGAGTTGGGACTAGAAGAATAATCCGTTCACCAGAACAAATGCACCTAGCACTCACATCTACGATTGAACCAACCTATTTTGAAAATGCCAACAAGGATGAATTTTGGAACAAGGCCATGGATGATGAATTGGATCAAATAGAGAAAAATGACACTTGGGAATTGATTCCAAGAACAAAGCATAAGAATGTGATCGACACAAAGTGGGTATACCAGAATAAATTGAATGAATATGGACAGGTTACAAGTAACAAAACAATATTGGTATGTAAAGCATATGCATAGGTTGAAGGAATTGGCTTTGAAGAGACATTTTCCCCAGTTGCCAGAATGAAAGAAATCCCATTTATTTTAGCTTATGCATGCTCCAAAAATATTAAAGTGTATCAGATGGATGTAAAATCATCTTTTATGAATGGGGAACTTGAATAAGAAGTCTACATTGAAAAACCGTAAGGATTTCAGTTGTCAGAGAATGCAGATTATGTGTGTAAATTAAAGAAGTCCTTGTATGGTCTAAAACATGCTCCTAGAGCATGGTAATCTAGACTGGATAAATATCTACAACAGACAGGGTTCATAAAAGGAAGTGCAAACATCAACCTCTACATCAAGGTAAGTCAAGGTAATATTTTATTAATTGAAATTTAAGTTGATATTATTTTTGGTAGTGATGATGACAGGTTAAGCCATAAATTTGCAAAGGATATGTAGAATGAATTTGAAATTTTATTACTTGGAGAACTATCCTTCTTTCTGGGACTTCATATATGTCAAAGCAACCAAGAAATTTTTTATTTCTCAAACCAAGTATATCAAAGAAATGCTAAATTTGTTCAGAATGGAAGATTGTAAACGAGTTATCACTCCCATGCAAACTGGTTGCAAGTTGAGCAAAGATGATGAGTCAAAGTCTACAGATCAGAGGCAATATATGTCAATGATTGGTAGCCTACTATATGTGACAACATCCACACCATATGTAATGCAGGCAGTTGGACAGGTGGCA
>ML804077.1:302679-313156 GCA_009831015.1 Picea engelmannii
TACGTCTATTTTCTCGAAGATTGACTTGAGGTCGGGATACCATCAAGTCTAAATCAAGGGTTAAGACATCCATAAAACTTTCTTCTGGACATGGTATGGTCACTATGAGTTTGTGGTAGTACCATTTGGGTTAACCAATGCCCTTGCCACTTTCATGTTCTTGATGAACAATGCACTCAGCAAATTCCTAGACAAATTTGTGTTGGTTTTTATTGACGATATATTAATTTATTCCAAGAATAGAGAAGAGCATCTGAGGCTTGTGTTGCAAGTGCTAAGAGAGCATCAGCTCTATGCCAAATTCAGCAAGTGTGACTTATTCTAGAAGCAAATACATTACTTATGCCATGTCTTATCGGAAGAAGGAGTAGCGGTAGACCCTGACAAGATCAAGTCTATCATGGAATGGACTACCCCAAAGGATGTTTCAGATATCAGATCCTTTATGGGATTGGCAGGATACTATAGGAGATTTATAAAAGGATTCTCCAAGATTGGTTGTCCAATCACTACCCTCCAGAAAAAGGGGACAAAATTCATGTGAACACAGAAATGTGAAGAAATATTTCAAACCCTGAAACATCTACTGACCCATGCACCCGTGTTGAAGATCGTCGATCCCGAAGCAGATTTCCTCATGTGCACAGATGCCTGTAAGGAAGGGCTCAGAGGATTCCTTATGCAAGGAGAAAATGTGGTCTCCTATGAATCCCAGAAATTGAATGAACATGAAGTCAACTATGTGACTCATGATCTATAACTGGCTGCCATAGTGCACGCCTTAAAAATGTGGAGGCATTACCTCTTGGGAAGGAAATTTGTACTTATGACAGATCACTGTGGATTGCGATATTTGTTTGACCAACCAAAACTCAATGTCAGACAAGCTAGGTGGATGGCCCTCCTTAGCGAATTTGATTTCGAAATCAAACACATTAAAGGAAAAGAAAATAGGGTGGCCAATGCCCTTAGCAGAAGCATGAAAAAAATTCACCTGGCAGCAGTGAGCACCTGTGAGAGGGATATCAAGGAAAGAGTCAGAAATGCACAAGAAATAGATCCCTTTGTCCAGACCGTGACCTTGTATCTACAGCAAGAACCCACCGAGGTAAAATATGAAGGCTACCAGATGACCGAAGGAGGTCTACTCACTGACGGAAGTAGATTATACATTCCAGATTGTGATGACTTGAAGAGGTTCATATTGGATGAACTCCATAAAAAACCCTATACTGGTCATCTAGGATACTAGAAGATGATCACGGCCACCAGGAAACAATTTTATTGGCCAGGGCTAAAGAAATACATAGCCGAGTACTTGGCCAAATGCATAGAGTGTCAACAGGTTAAAGCAGAACATCGACACCCAACAGGATTATTGCAACCTTTACCAATCCCATAATGGAAATGGGAAACCATCTCCATGGATTTCATCACTGGATTACTGACCTCGACCAAACAGAATGACACCATTATGGTAGTGTTGGACAAATTGAGCAAGGCTGCTAAATTTATCCCTGTCAAATTGACTTGCAAGGCAATAGGCATCACCCAGGTATTCATGAAGGAGATATTCAGATTGCATGGTATGCCGAAAGAGATCGTGTCTGACAAAGACACGAAATTTACTTCCAACTTTTGGAAATCACTGATGGCTGGTTTAGAGACCAAGTTTCTATTTAGCACCGCCTATCACCCTCAAACCGATGGACAGACAGAAAGAGTGAACCAAATACTAGAAGACATGTTAAGAATGCATGTAATGCATCAACCCAAGAAGTGGAAAGACTCCCTGCCATTGGTAGAATTCGCCTATAAAAACGGCTACCAAGCATCCTTAAAGATGAGTCCCTTCGAAGTCCTCTATGGTAGGTCATGCAACACTCCTGTCAGTTGGAGTAACCCTGTAAACAGAATTTATTTTGGACCCAACATGTTGAAAGAGATGGAACAACAAGTGATTCAGATAAAACAAAACTTGAAGGTCTCTCAGAACTGGCAGATATGTTATGCTGACCAAAAGAGAACTCCAAGAGAGTTCAAAATGGGAGACCATGTATATCTCAGAGTTAGGCCTAGGAAGAGTTCCCTGAAAATGGGATCTTGTGCCAAGTTGGAACCTCGGTATTTTGGACACTTTGAGGTTCTATATAGAGTGGGACCTATAGCCTATAGGCTAGCACTTCCTCCCACCGTAAAAGAACATAATTTTTTCTATGTTCCATTATTGAAGAAATATGTACATGATGCTAACCATATAATTGACTGGTCTATGATCCAGGTGGAACCGGAGGGAGAATTTCTACCAGAACCTCAATGCATATTGGATAGAAAGGAAAACCCACTCTGCAACCAAACCATTGCATAGGTCAAGGTGCAGTGGAGACAGTTTGGCCCAGATGAGGCTACATGGGAAATGGAGGATGCCATGAAACAAACATATCCGATTTTTTTTACATTTGTACATGCATGTCATATTGATAGATAGAACATCGAGGATGATGTTCCTTTAAGGGGGAGGGAATTGTAACACCCTGTTTCCCCCTAGTCTGTAAGAAAAAAAAAAAAACTATACTGACCAAGAACTATGGAAAACTAAAAAATGTGAATGTGTGATGTGAATGGACCTTGTGTAAAAGGTAGATGAATGTAAATAATGTTATGAATATATGCTGCAGGAATGTTGAGAGGGGGGTGTGTTGAAAAAGAGACCACGATGGCTGAAGAAAAGTGGTGGAAAGCACCTGGAACGGTGGCGTTAACTTCCACCGAAACCAATACCGTATTTGGTCTTCACTGGCCCGGAGAACCAAGAGCGGCTCGCTGGTCCCGAATTGAATGACTCACCAGGTTGGTAGGTGAAGAGGGCTCCTCGGGAGTTAATGAGGGATGGTGGTGAACCGCCCATATGTAGAGTCCTTGAGCTTGACCACCGCGAGGAAGATCCTTCCACACTCAAAACCTCGCAAGAGAGAAATGCAAGGGAAGAAGTGGGGAGCGGGGACAAAGGCGAGGGGAGATCGGAAGAGAAAATCGGAAGAGCTCTGAAAAAAAATACAGAGTGAGTGATAGCAGAGAAGAAGGAGAGTAACCTTCATTCTCAATCGTTGAATCACAAAGACAGAGAGTCTCAAGCATCGTGGTCTCAGCTCGGGGGTGGTTAGTGGTAAATCCATTCAGAATCATTGAGCCTACGGTTAGGTGGAAACGAGCACCCCTCTCAATAGTTGCATCAAACCTGGTGTTTTTCTGATAAGTTTTTTATATATTGTATCTTGAATTGAACATTCTGGAATTTATGCTTATGATTTACACACTTAGAATGGATTTTGTATGGTAATGTTTGTATATTGTTTTGATTGGAAAAAGGTGTTTGCATGCTTATAGCGGAACGACTGCACACAGTTTATACATATATATATTTATTGAACAAGTGTAATTTTTAGGTCTGCTCTTGGGAAATTTGTTCCCTTATTTACCTTAGGTAATGCTCTAGATAGATTTCCCCACAGGAACACCCTTTCGGAAAATTTTTGTCACTCTATAGAGTCGAGGTAAGTACCTAGAAAGGATTGTCATCGTAGTAAAACCTTGAGCTTGCTCACTACCAGTCATAGAAGCTAATAGCTTAGAGATTTTAAGAAGACCTTTTAGTCGGGTCTTTAAACCTAGTGAAATTTACCGAAGGACCTGAAGGAGGATTTTATGGTGTAGATTTTAAAAACCCTGCACAAGAGAGAATGGTACTCTTAGACTTCGATACTTTGGAGTTTCGACACCCGTGATACCTAGGTGCGAGCCCTCTTGTACTCGTGAGTCCCAAGACCCCGACTTGCGATGTCCCTAAATGACAGCGTGGGGATGAGTCAGGACGTTTCGAGGGTTCAATACCTAGAATAACCTTTCCTTTTACTAGATTCACGGTCAAGATCCTTTCGAAAGATCTAAGGTATGTCACGACCATTAGATCAGAGGAAAGAATGTAGGCGTTAATGCCTCGCCCCCCCCCCCCTTTTTAACCTTCGAAAGTAACGAAGAAAATCAAGACCATAGATCCCTAGACCCATGGGGCTACCTGGGTTGTCTAGTTGTAGAGTACACATGGCTACCGATAAGTGTTTTGAAATTTCAGCACCTAGGAGACCAAAGGGGAAAGAACCCTTGTCCTCGCGACTCATGAAATCCCGATAGAAGAAACCCCGAAATCGATGAGCAGGGGTTAGAGTTTGGTATTTCTGAGTTTCGGCTCCCGAAAGATCTAGGTGTGAGACCCCCCCCTTGTCTGCGCACATCGTGAAACTCCGATTCGTGAAACCCTGAATTGGACCAACCTGGATGAGTATTGGTGTTTCAATGTTTCAGTAACTGGGATCCCCAAAGGTCGGTTTTCCTTGGTACTTGCCAATCTCGAAAACCTGACTTGCGAAATCCTAAAAAGATAGAGTGTGGAGAAGTTCTTATATCTCAGTGTTTTGGCACCCAGGACCCCCAAGGGCGAGTCCCCTTGTACTCGCAAGCTCCAAAATCCCGACATGCGAAATCCTGAAATGACAACGTGTAGCGAAATCTCGATATTTCGGTGTTTCAGCATCCGGAATATCCATGGGCGGGTTCTCCTGTACTCAAAAGTCCCGAAATCCTGACTTACGAAATCCCAAAGAGATAGTGTGTGGAGAAGTTATTATATTTCGGTGTTTCGGCACCTGGGGTACCTAAGTGCGGGCCCCATGTATTCACCAATCTTGAAACCTCAAATCACAAAATCTCGATGGGTAGGAAGATTCTGTTGTGGCGCAGTGTGCATAATGTTAATGCATCAGAGTTTCGGCTCCCAGAAAATCTAGATGCGAGACCTCATGTCATCGCATATCCCAAAAACCCGGTTTGCGAATTCCCGAAATAGGCTGAGTGATATTTATATATATATGTATGCAGGTTTCGGAGTTCCGGCTCCCGAGAGACCCAGGTGTGAGACCTCCTATCATCGCACATCCTAAAATTCCGGTATGTGAAATCCCGAAGGGTAGAGAACCCGGACTTAACCTGGGTTGCTAATAATCTCGCTAGGTGGTTAGGTCTGTTTCGGGTTTCAGCCCGTCGAAAGATAAGAGAATAGGGGAATACATGCATCGTGATTTTCCGAATCGCGAAAGTCGGGAGAACCTCTCTAGTAAGGCATGTGGTCATAGTCGTCGATCATTTGGGTACGGATAAGGGATGGCAGGGTCTATATCAGGCCCCATAGGGATTCGGGGAACTCTGTTCCTCGGAGAAAAGAAGAAAAAGGCTATAAATTTTTGAATTCCGTAGTGGGTCTGTTACAAATTGGTATCAGATCCTAGTTACAGTGCTTGGACTGCTTGGGCTCATGAATGAGTTGCGTAGAGACTCCATTCGAAGCACTCCAAAAAGGAGTAACCCTCTATCTTAACTCTCTTAATCCAAGGTCAATGTTAAAAATTAAAACCCCGATTGTGTGTATGCATGTGAAAGAAATATGGATGATCAACCGCAGGAAATTACAGACGCATAGAATGGTGACTCACCAAGAGGTGGGGGAAGGATCCCACAATAGAGACAAAGAGTCTGATGAAAAAGGGAAGTAGGGACCCCTCCAGATCTAGCTGAGACTGTGAGGAATCTCATGGTCGAATTACAAAGCTGCAAGGCTGACAATGAGAGGATGATGAAAGAAAAAGAGAAGCAAACAGAAATTAACACAGTATTACTGCAGAGCTTATCCGATCTACAAAGACAAATGCAACATGAACCTGAGATACAGAAACATGGTCATATTAGTGGCCACACTGAGAGGATCACCTCAAGAAAGGTCCACCCCAAAGGTAAAGGACAAGCGTCGGACGATTCCTCTGAGAAGGAAGCTGGCGATTCGGAGGGATCTTCTAGCAGCAGAACCAGTTCCTATTCCTGGAGAAAACAGAAGAAGCAAAAGATTTCCAAGGGTCATAAATTTGAAGAATTCAGGAAGGCCAAACCGCCCTCCTTCAGTGGTGAAATAAAGAAGGAAGAGGAAGAAGAGGTCTGGTTGCTTGGACTAAAGAAGTATTTCAAAGTCCATTACTTTTCAGAAAATTTGAAGGCTCGAGTGGCCACCTTCAACTTGAATGGAAAGGCTTCCATTTGGTGGGAAGAGCTTAAGAATGTGAAAGGGGTTCACGAAGAGGACCTGTTTTGGGAGCAATTTGAGAAATACTTCTGGAAGAAGTATTTTTCGGAAAAATATTTCGACGAGAAGACTAAAGAGTTTTATGAACTCAGACTGGGGAAACTCACTATAGAGGAATATGTCAACAAATTCCTCGAATTGTTGAGGTATGTACCTTATATAAAAGCAAAAAAGGCAAAGGTGCAACGCTTCATCAACGAACTACCTAAGGACTATCGGAACAGAATTGAATTTGATGAGCCGAAAACCCTAGAAGGCATTATTCGAAAGGCAACTTATTGTCTTGAACAGTTTGGACATCGAACAGAACCTCGCGAAGGATGGAAACAAAAGAATAGTTCAAGATTTCAGAAAAAAGGGGATTAAATCCCCAGGATTCGAGAACTATAAAAAGAACCCAAGGATGAGCTTCCCATCCCAGAGTGTACACGAGCAAAACTTTCCCTCCTTAGATGGAAACAAAACGTCTGGATCCATACCAGTGAAGACTGATAACCCAAAGAGAGAACCTCTGAAATGTTGGGGTTTAGGAGAAGAACATCTCTTGAGGGACTGTCCACACTGACAACAGAATAGTCGAATAATTTATAACATCCAGGAAGCTACCACTGTCAATGATGTGGCCAGGAGTGTACCGCAAATTTATGCAGCCTTGGATAATAACCGAGTTGACCACCAAGCTTCAGTGGTGGAAATAGAAGGTATGATTTCCAACCATCTAGTGTCTATTTTGATTGATCCCGGTTCAAATTTGAGTTATATAGCCCCTAAGGTTGTTGATAAGTGTAAACTGCAGCCATACAAAAACACCAAGCCATGGTTGGTACAGTTAGCCATTGGCACCAAAAGAAGGGTAGCAGAGTTCATACCAGCCTGCCAATTAATGTTGGGTGGATTCTCCACCCAAGSAACCCTTAACATATTACCCCTGGGATAGTATGACCTGTTGATTGGTATGGACTAGCTAGCCGCCCATAAAGCYAGATTRGATTGTTACCATAAAACCTTAGAATGTGTAAGTAAAGAMGGAAGAAGAATAACCCTTCAAGGGATTCGAAAACATGTCTCGGTGAGACAAATATCARCTATGCAAATGAGAAAGTATTKCCAAAAAGGATGTCCCCTATATGCAATACARGTGTTGAAAACAATTGAAGGWGACAAACCAAACCTCGAAGACCACCCTACCCTAAGAGAATACAGAGATGTATTTCAGGAAGAGGTACCGGGTCTACCTYTGAGAAGGGACATTGATTTCTCAATAGAACTTGCACCGAGAGTGGTGTTGGTGTCTAGGACACCCTACTGGATGAGCACMCCTGAGTTAGTTGAACTCAAATTGAAATTAAGAGAAATGATGGATAAGGGCTATATCCGGCCCAGCGTGTCTCCATGGGGAGCACCAGTCCTATTTGTGAAAAAGAAGGGCGGTACCCTTAGACTTTGTRTAKATTATAGACAACTTAATAAGGTAACCATAAAGAACAGGTATCCCTTGCCCAGGATCGATGACCTGTTCGATCAATTGGGAGGTGCGTCTATTTTCTYGAAGATTGACTTGAGGTCGGGATTCCATCAAGTCCGAATCAAGGGTGAAGACATCCATAAAACTGYCTTCCGGAMAMGGTATGGTCACTATGAGTTTGTGGTAGTACCATTTGGGTTAACCAATKCCCCTGCCACTTTCATGTGCTTGATGAACAATRTACTCAGCAAATTCCTAGACAAATTTGTGTTKGTTTTTATTGACGATATATTAATTTATTCCAAGAATAGAGAAGAGCATCTGAGGCTTGTGTTGCAAGTGCTAAGAGAGCATCAGCTCTATGCCAAATTCAGCAAGTGTGACTTCTTCCAGAAGTAAATACATTACWTARGCCATGTATTATTGGAAGAAGGAGTAGCGGTAGACCCTRACAAGATCAGGTCTATCATGCAATGGCCTACCCCAAATGATATTTCGGATATCRGATCCTTTATGGGATTGGAAAGATACTATAGGAGATTTATAAAAGGATTCTCCAAGATTGGTTKTCTAATCACTGCCCTCCAGAAAAAGGGGACAAAATTCATGTGGACACAGAAATGTGAAGAAAGATTTCAAACCCTGAAACATCTATTGACCCACGCACCCGTGTTGAAGATCGTCGATCCCGAAGCATATTTCCTCATGTGCACGGATACCTATAAGGAAGTGCTTGGAGGAGTCCTTATGCAAGGAGGAAATGTGGTCTTCTATGAATCCCAGAAATTGAACGAACATGAAGTCAACTATGTGACTCATGATCTAGAACTAGCCACCATAGTGCACCCCTTAAAAATGTGGAGGTATTACCTCCTGGGAAGGAAATTTGTACTTATGACAGATCACTGTGGATTGCGATATTTGTTTGACTAACTGAAACTCAATGCCAGACAAGCTAGGTGAATGGCCCTCCTTAGTGAATTTGATTTTGAAATCAAACACATTAAAGGAAAAAAAAATAGGGTGGTCGATGCCCTTAGCAGAAGCATGAAAACAATTCACCTGGCACCAGTGAGCACCTGTGAGATGGATGTCAAGGAAAGAGTCAGAAATGCACAAGAAACAGATCCCTTCATCCAGACCGTGACCTTGTATCTACAGCAAGAACCCGTTGGGTTAAAATATGAAGGCTACCAGATAACCGAAGGAGGTCTGCTCACTTACGGAAGCAGATTATACATTCCAGATTGTGACGACTTGAAGAGGTTCATATTGGATGAACTCCATAAAAGACTCTATACTAGTCATCCAGGATACCAGAAGATGATCATGACCACCAGGAAACAATTCTATTGGTCGGGGCTAAAGAAAGACATAGCCGAGTACTTGGCCAAATGCATAGAGTGCCAACAGGTTAAAGCAAAACATCGACACCCGGCAGGATTATTGTAACCTTTACCAATCCCAGAATGGAAATGGGAAACCATCTCTATGGATTTCATCACTGGATTACCGACCTCGACCAAACAGAATGATTCCATTATGGTAGTGGTGGACAAATTGAGCAAGGCTGCTCATTTCCTCTCCATCAAATCGACTTGCAAGGCAATAGAGATCGCCTAGGTATTCATGAAGGAGATATTCAGACTGCATGGTATGCCGAAAGAGATCATGTCTAACAGAGACACGAAATTTACTTCCAACTTTTGGAAATCACTGATGGCTAGTTTAGAGACCAAGTTATTGTTTAGCACCGCCTATCACCCTCAAACCGACGGACAGACAGAAAGAGTGAACCAAATACTAGAAGACATGTTAAGAATGCATGTAATGCATCAACCCAAGAAGTGGGAAGACTACCTGCCACTGGTAGAATTATCCTATAACTACGGCTACCACGCATCCTTAAAGATGAGTCCCTTTGAAGTCCTCTATGGTAGGTCGTGCAACACTCCTGTCAGTTGGAGTAATCCCGTAAACATAATTTCTTTTGGACCCGACATGTTGAAAGAGATGGAACAACAAGTGATTCAGATAAAACAAAACTTTAAGGTCGCTCAGAACCAGCAGAAAATTTATGCCGACCAAAAGAAAACTCCAAGAGAGTTCAAAAAGGGAGACCATGTATATCTCAGAGTTAGGCCCAGGAAGAGTTCTCTGAAAATGGGAGCTTGTACCAAGTTGGCACCTCGATATTGTGGACCCTTTGAGATTCTAGATAAAGTGGGACCTATAGCCTATAGGCTATCACTTCCTCCCACCGTAAAAGTACATAAAGTTTTCCATGTTTCATTATTGAAGAAATATGTACATGATGCTAACCATATAATTGACTAGTATGTGATCCAAGTGGAACCGGAGGGATAATTTCTACCAGAACCTCAATGCATACTGGATAGAAAGGAAACCTCGCTCCGGAACCGAACCATTGCACAGGTCAAGGTGCAGTGGAGACATTTTGGCCCAGATGAGGCTACATGGGAAATGGAGGATGTCATGAAACAGGCATATCCGATTTTGTTTACATTTGTACATGCATGTCATATTGATAGATAGAACATCGAGGATGATGTTCCTTTAAGGGGGAGGGAATTGTAACACCATGTTTCCCCCTAGTCTGTAAAAAGAAAAAAATAACTATACTGGTCAAGAACTATGGAAAACTCAAAAATGTGAATGTGTGATGTGAATGGACCTTGTGTAAAAGGTCGATGAATGTAAATAATGTTATGAATATATGTTGCAAGAATGTTGAGAGGGGGATGTGCTAAAAAAGAGACCATGATGGCTGAAGAAAGGTGGTGGAAGGCACCTGGAATGGTGGC
>ML804078.1:5539-26269 GCA_009831015.1 Picea engelmannii
AGGGGGAGGAGAGAGAAGGGTAGAAAAAGAGGGGGGGCAATTGGGGGAATACATAAGGGGGGGTAGAGAGGTGGAATGGGGGAGAGGGAGTGGGAATAGGTGGAGGGAGAAGACACATTTTTCCAACATGTATTTCAAATAATTAAGATATCAAATATTTTTTGTGTGAATATGATTTTTTGTTTCATTAAAAAATTTAGCATGTTTTAGTACTTTTCTTTATTTAATTAATTAATTTTATTGGTTATTTAACTTAATTATATCATTTTGTTAAAAATTGTATGAATTGAAATTATTTTAGATATATATTAAATATTTGTATTTATTAGTTTAAGTACTATAATGGTTTTTTTCATAATAAGTTGATTTTAAGGTTTTCATTAAAAACTTTTAGGTAAAATGTTCTTAAAGGAACATTTCAAGAAGTTGTATAAAAAAAAATTTTAACTCCATATCTTACACACGTATCTTTGTTCTTCTCCTAAAGAATCCCTCCCAATATGTTCCAATTTGGGTGATCAACCTTATGTAAACAAGGTTTTTAAAGTTGTCTAACAAAAGACCTCATTTATTCACTCTACACAAACAACTTACACGCTAATATACTTTCCCTTAAAATTCATAACATATAGAAATGCTTTATTTTCTCCCACATAAACCTAAACCCTTTTAACCATTAACCTATTATATATCTCTTAATATAACAAATATAACCCACAAATCCTAAGCCTTCATGTATGGGTTTAGTTTTTTTTTATTTTTACTTTTATCATATAATTTAATTATATTATCTAATTGAAAATAAGATTGAATGAATTTATTTATATATATTAATTATTTTTATCTATGAATTTAGATTATGAATTTAGATGATATATTTTTAAGTAGAGTGTTGTGAAATTAACATTTCATAAAATTGTGTGGAAGCAATTTCCTAACTCGGTTTTTTGACACATGTGTCTTTGTAGCAAAGAACTAGGACATGATTGCGCTAATAATAGGTAGATTCTCAATTTATGCTTTCTCAATATTTTTCCTGATACTATTTTTCTCTTGTCTCATGGATGATAACTCTATCATCAATAATTGATATTTCTTCTCAGATGCATCCAAAAGTATGCTTCATGTGATTGACTTTGAGGAACATTTTCCTATAGCTTCCTTAAATATGTTTTCTTCATTTTTTAGATTGTTTGTCCTTATCATCTAAAAGCATATTTTTATCTTGTATCTCAATTTACATCTTTCGAAGAAAGTAACTTTGCAGGAAGAAACATCTGTGTCTGTTGATATGGAGGATGTGTTCCTGTAGATTTCATTCGAGAAATCTTGTTTCTGTTGATATGGAGGATGTGTTCCTGTAGATTTCATTCGAGAAATCTTTGTTGTTATACTAGGGAATATTTATGTATGCTCTAGATATACATATACTTATTTAAATGATCTTGGGTTCATACTTTGGACCAAAATGTACTTAGAAAGTGCACCAGAAATCAAAATCCTGCTACAAGACTGATTTTGTTTATCAAATCTATTAACAAAGTAATGTTATCTACTATAATAATTATCTCCAATAGTGCTCAGTTGCCAGTTAATTATGCCCTCCATCTCCATTAGAGTTTTCATTTCATACTAGTGGATTCTATAACATTTACAAATAACTTGCGTGAGATAATACAACTAATATTCTTTGCAATACCTTCATCATACATTCACTAGCATTAAATTTTGTTATTATAAATATGAGTGTGTCTCTACTGTAAGATCAAACAAGAATAAAAACACCATAATAATTGGCAATAAAGAATGATATCTTTCCAAGTCACAACTTGATAGTTATCCACCTATAATTCCCACTCATATGGCCAAAATAGGGTATGGAGTACAATGCAAAGTAGAATAAGAAATCATAGGTTTTAGAGCATCCTTTTTCCATACAAACAACATGCATCAATTTCCCGACCAAATCCGTTATTCTCAATAACAATGGAGGTATAGTTTCTTATGATGTTATGCTTCCATAACCCATCACTCTCTTATCTTCCAACATTGCTATAGTATTCTATTGTAGATATGGAGAAGTTGCAACCACGTTTTCTAATTTTTGTCTCCTAGATGCTACTAGTAATCCTATTCCTTTATTCCTAGTTGTTTTATCCACTTCATTTAGTCAATATTAAGATAAATATCAGCGTTGAAGTATTTAATGAATACACTAATCTTTTCTATAAAATGACCAGCTATGGCCAACAAAGAGAAAGGACAACTGAAGGGAAAACACTATATATTCGACATATATAGTCTAAACATTGTTTCATATTAGTTAAAAATGAACATCCTTCTTCGACCTAGTTATGGATGAGCCTACTCCAACTAATTAATAATTATTAAGTATCAAGATTCTCAAAGAATAATAGGATGTCCATTGAAGCATTCACTTTGTCTGCATGATGGTTCAAACCACAACATGAATCATACTCTATTTTTCTTTAATGGAAGTTCTCTCTATGCATGAAAATATGTCTACTAGAGTATAATAGGCTCAACACCTTCATCTTTCAGTTTCAATAAAGAATTTAGGCTTCATATGCAGTGTATAGTATGCTAGAAACAATCTTCCAAACAAGGCACCCCTAGTTCTTAGAATAAAGTGTCATATCAATGATCCTACAGGATTTTCGTTAGATGTATATATATATATATATATATATATATATATNCATTCGTCAGACCATTGATGACCTTGTTCATCAATGGTTCGACTAGAGTATATTTTTCCTCCTCAAATAAAAATGTTGGACATATAGCATTTTCGTCGGTAAATCGTCGATCTTGTGATGGAACCATGATTATATATTGTGGAGAATATGTCGAAGGTTTGTCATTTCTTTGTCTCTATACCAACTTCCTAAAGATGAACTACCAAGATAAATTTGTCGCTAATTAGTCTCTCGTACGATGGTCAAATGTCGATCTTCCGACGTACTAACGATGACCACGTGATGTGATTATGACGAACTACCTGGAAATATTCATAGATAATTGGTCGCCCTTACAATGAAAATTTATAAACCATCTGAACTACTAGCAATCACAATGTGATGACTTTGGGATGAATTGATTGGGAAACTTTTTTCACTCTTACAATGGATGGGTTCATTGGTATTGCAACCCACCCTTGAATGTCGTAATTACGACGAAGGTGACACACTTAAAAATGGTTGTTTCTTTCGTCATTATTGTGACATTTTGGCGACGAACATGCATCGGTAAATCATCATAAAATGGGTCTAATGTATTGGTGACTTTTCATTCTGGTGCAATTAATCCCAAAAACCAACTTTTGTCAGTCACAGAAGTAAATCTGTCAATAACTAGAGAATTGTTTTTATCAGAACTAGATAATAATGATGATAGGGAATTCATAAAAAATATTAGAGTGTCAATGTGATTCTCCACTAAAAAACTACAACAATATGGAAATGAATAGTTTGTCCTTTTTCATCCCTTTTTCTAGGCATAGAATTTTTAGTCAAATTGACTATCTCCCAAACTGCAAACTTCTGGAAAATAATCACTAAACCAAAGTTATCCATATTGACAAGTATATAAAATGTCGATTAAATAATTTTTTCCATATTTTTTTTATCTTAGGACCCTTTTCCTCCTAAAAAAATCCAAATATCCCTAAAAATTGGCCCTGAATAGTGTATTTTGCCACAATTCAGCATCACCATTCAAAACCCCTTAGACTATAGAAAATTCCTTCACATAGTATTTTCATGTATTCATTTATGACACTCTATACAATTTTCAATGGTAACTCTGTGTTTGTCACTAATTTTGATTGTGATCTCTAAAAACATGTAATTTGCATTTTCTGGAAAATGAGAGCATAATTGGCTAGTGGCCCTATATGGAACTTATGTATACCTTGACATTGCAGAAAAAAAACCAGAAGTTTCATATCAATCTAACTTAATTTTCTCCGGTTATTTCCAAAATACATTTTTCGATCCAGACTTGGTTTTTTTTAGATTATAGGACAATTTTTCTTGTGTGGTATCCTCCTTTTGTTCATCCATTTTAAATCCCACACATGCATCAATTCTGAATTATGCACCAACATTCAATATGCGTCAGATCCATAATGCACAATGCCTAATATTTAGCACACGCCTCACACACGAATATTCAGTTTGCACTACTTCTATATCGTGCACCAATATTAAATGCGCACAAAATTTTATACCGCACACCAATATTCTGTGTGCATGAATTTTTATATTGTACACCAACATTCAATGCACACAAATTTTATACCATAAACCAATATTAATATTGCATCATGCACCCATATTTATTGTGCATGACGTTTTATACTATGCACCAATATCATGTGCATGGGACTTGTTATACTATGCACCAACATTCAATGCACATTGTGCACCCATATTCAGTGCCCAAATATTTTTATACCACGCACCAATATCCTCTATGTGCAACTTGTTACACTATGCACCGACACTCAATGTGCACAAATTTTATACCATTTACCAATATTTAGTGAGCATCGTGCATGCATATTTAGTGCACATGAATTTTTTTATACCGCAAACCAACATTTAGTGCATGCAATTTTATATACCATGCAACAATATCCTGTGTGCACGACTTTTTATACCATGCACCAACATTCAATGCACACAAGTTTTACACTGCACACCAATATTCAGTGTGCGTAGTTCCAATTCTGCATTATGCAACACAAATATTTCTCACACACAAGTCCTTTCTTCGCTTAGCTGATTTTCCTTATTTTCCAATTCATGACCATCGCAACCATCGTGAAAAAGTATGACTCACCTTCTTCCAAAAATTCGACACAACTCAAACGTTGAGATGACGAATTTACCAAATTCACATTGATCTCTGGCCCATACAAGTCTGGTGTTGAACCAAAATATATGATACCATTCTATAACATTCCCCAGCTTAATCGAGGAACATTACTAGCGGAAAATAGACATAAATTTCAATTTTTTCTTCTAATTAACATTTTGTAGCTTATCAGCTACAAATTATACATAGAATTAACCATTCCAGATAACATTATTTAAATGCATATACATGATGCCTACCAACATGAATGCAGTTCCCACATAGAGACAAACCATGCACATAAAATCCTTTGTACTATGCACGATAACTAATTACAGTGCACACAAAACTAGCTTATTACTACACATGGAAATTATTCCTAGTGTGCACGATGATTCGAGCACTGTGTCAAAATCCCATTTTTGTTACTTCTATATTTGACTCACAGATGCAATTAAATACAAAATTATGAACAACGTGACATTCAATCTCATGAAATTTTCCATACTAGTCAAACAGGTAAATGCAACTAATAAATTTCACCACAACAACATAAAATTCATTCTGGTGCAAAGAGTGAAACACACAACAGTTAAACTCATAAATTAACACAGGAAAAAATTTAAACACTTATCTTTTTAAAAATGGTTGTGCAATTAGTTTCTTGGGAAGGATGTTCCACCCAATGGTAGAATTGTTGTTCCAAATCTCAACAACAAGTCACCCCAGAGATAGGGCTAGGAATCCATAAGAAAAGGGTGGCTCTCATAGTCCACTCGCAACTCAATATCCCACAACACATTGGTATTCTCCTACAACTATCCCTAATTCCTCTAGATCTATTCCGCTTGACTTTCCCAACACAAGGAATATACCCCTTCACTGCTCTCAGTCCATTGAGTGTCCCATTCGTTTATCAGGGTCTCTCTAGCAAAAGTAACTAGGAATCTCCCTACTGGGAACTCAAGGGAACTCACTTCCAGGAAAACTACCATCAACAATAGAAAACATGGGTTATGTTTTCATAAACCATTATGGGTTCCTAAAATTATGACACGTACAAAACCACATCCAGTAAGTAATATGGTCATCTCCAGATTATGGTCTTTAAAATCCAGTAAGCAATCTAGTTATCTCTATATATTTTTTTGGCAATTTTTTCTGCAATTTGAAGTCAACACTTAGAATTTAGAATTACGTGGGAAAATAAATGTATTTTTTGTGTAGGGAAAGAGATTTGAAACATGGAAATGGATCCTCTATTTAGCACTATGCAACATCTACTAAGCCTGTCATACAACATGAAGAATCTCCTCAATGCCTGACTCACACTTATGTGCGTGATACCAAGGCCATGGATTCGACTCCGATGGATGTCAAAGAATACCCCAATTACTACATATTTATAATTGACATGTCGGGCCTTAAATCCAATGACATAAAGGTATCTCATAGTGCTTAAATCTCCTTCCATATTGTAAATATCAGTCCTGGTATCATTTTTGTTCGTTGAGGAACACACAGGTGTTGTGTTTGTTTCATCACTTGGGTGAGAAAAACAAGGGTACTTGCATGTCTAGTTGGGCCTGCTAGACAAGACAGAGGTTAGTGCATGAGTTAAACAATCCAAGAACGTGAAATAAACAAGTAAACAAACTAAAAACAACTAAGGATATAAAACTAGAATGCATAAGAAAATTTGAACCAAAAACAATCAACCAATGTCCAAGATTATGCCACCAATGGATAACTATATTAGTTGGAAAAAAACCATAGAGAAAGGAGGAATTATGAGTCCCCTCTTCCTCCTTGGGAGGGATATTTAGTTCCCTAATGGAGATCTCTTCTTACAATGGTAGAAAAGAAATAAAATGATGAAGAAATCAATGCCTATTCCCTCAAGAGGTGAGTGGAATGGCCTGATTGAATGTTGCTAGAATGCTCCAAGGAGAAAAGAGGATTCTCAAGGGGGGATTGAGGCAACATAACAATACTATGAAAATATTAAATTATTAGGGCACCCATGGCCTCCATTTATAGAATGTATTCAAGGCAATATTAAACTGATTCTTAGTGTGAACAAGGGGCCCTTTAGGGCACCCTTTGGTCCTTGACCATCCACCCATTCAAATTCAACTCAGATATGAGGGTCAAATAAAGTTGGGAGTTGGTCCATAAGTCTTTGAGGGGCCGATAAGAACCATAAATGCACTGTTCATAGGAGTGTGTGTCTTTTATCATACACAACCATGCGTATGGCACATTCTACGTTCTACAAGCTTCTTTGGCCTGTGCACTATGTGCGTGTTTCCTTTAGTGAGTTAGCGCATGCCAATTTTTTCCTAGTTTTATATAGTTTTTGCCTCTTTGAAATAAATTTTGGTGCTGCAGGTGAACTAATAGTTGTTTTTCATTGTTGTATTTCTATAATCATTTGCATGCGATGTTGCAGATGGAATTTTAGTGATAACATATGACCCCTGAGGTGTGAGGTTAGGAGCATACATATAGCCAAAATACATCAATGATTCTTCTACTGAAAGTACCATTGTAATGAAGAGTGCTGATAAGAACTGCAAGACCGATCCTGTAGAGGGAGGGGGGAAACCGTGGGACCCAAATCTATCTCTATGGAGAGAAAATTAAATTTGTATACAAACGAGGTGGACATGCCCCATGCTCATGTCATGTTACTCAAAATATAAGACAATAACTAAAGTTGTATTATGATGTAGATAATTGCAGCGCCCTCTGGGTCGGTTTGATAACGATAGATGATAATTTTGATGGTGAACATACTCGAAAAAAGAGGCAAGGATTCTTATAATAAGTGTCGATGACTCGTAGGAATTGATGGCCTAACAAATTTAGATGTCTTCGGCTGGTATAAAACAATTGAAATAGTCATAGAGTAAGACCCACCGTAACATGATACTTTTCTAAAGTCGAATGTTATGGGGGTCAATAGAATCAGAGAGCAATGATGGTTCTCTTTTTTTCATCTGAGACTCTGCATTGTAAAGGTAATGAGATTCAAGATATTGTTGCCCATCTGGAAATTGTGTTTATGTCAACAGAAAGGGAGACACAACGCCAAGAAGAAAATGGATTCATGAAATCCATGTAGATAAGACCAGGAACTGATGGGGAACATGAACAAATTCAATATGTGGTGAGACTTAATATCTCCCTCGGTTGGGGGTATGTTTGAAGGATGACTGGAATCAATCGTGAAACTGTATCTAGTGTTAGGGGGATGACTAGACATTGGGTTAAACTGTACCAGAGGCGTGACAAAGTGGACAAACTCAGATATCGAGGGTACATGGACTATGGGATACTCAGGGTTTATGAACAATGTTGGAATGAGTAAAGGATAGTGGATTACCCAACCAAGGGTGACATGGGTTGCATTTCTAGAAAAAGAAGGTTGTCAAGGGTGACAACAAAAATCTAAGTAAATGCTATAAACAAAGGCTTTTTATAATTACCAAATAAATAAAAAATAATTTGGGATGAGTGTACAGATACAGAAACGGGTGCCCCAATACGAGATGGCTTGGCCTATGAAGGAACAAGTTGTGTGGATATTTGGTAGAGGGTGGGGGCCCCATGGGTGGGTTTCTATATGTGGTAAATGAATGGAGAGAAATATGTAGATGGGAAAACTGAGTGTGGATGAAATGGAGGGCTAATGATATTGCAAAGGTGCATTCAAAATAGAATTGAGATGAGATAAATTGGGAGTCCTTTGGGAAAGATAGAAAAATTATGAGAAGGAGTGTGTAGATTATTCTTGGAAATGCATAAGACTATCAGGATTCCCATCCCTAGGGGGTGAAAGTAGCATGAGTGTCAAATTTCCAAGTGGAACTATGAATGGGAGAAATCATGTGGGGGAGAGTGTTATCGGGTGACAGTACCAAAATGCAGTAGAGGTGACGGTACTGCAGAGCCGGATGTAGGGACCCTAGAGTTGGACAGTAAGGATTTTGTTTGAGTTGGACAGGTTTGTAGGACCTCCAAAACATACATGGTTGTAGGAGATTGCACCAAGTCATCAACCAGATTGTAATTGTGTGCTTCTCTAGCCTGAGGGTTGTTGACATTCTATCATAACAGAATGCAATGGATATGAATTGTGGGTTCAGTTTTATGGCGTGGAATCATCAAGGGTTGTCTGGTTGTTTCTATATCATCTTCAAAATTGGTGGCAGTATATTCAAGGGGCATGCTTTATTAATGACCGTGCGTTTGTAGAAGAATTTACTCTTCGTGAGTGAGGAGGATATTGAAATCCATCGGATTTCCAAGGTTTTGATACTGTCCCACTTGTTGTGGGGAAGGATGTATGTCTTGTTGGGTATTCATCACACCTTGGTGTGGAATAGGTTTTTTCAATACAACCAAGGGTGGTTGTTGCAAATACTGTTGTGGGGCCCTACTAAGGGGAAGGTGGCGTCGGAGGACGTGGTGCATTCATGGATTCTTTCATCCATTTGAAGTCAATAATTTGGGGGAAATGGATTGTGTAATGTCCATGCTCACCAAAAAGAGAACAAGGGAAGTATGTCTGAACGTTTTTGTTTTTGTTCCTCCCTTGTTGTTTTTTGTTATTTTCCCCTTGGGGGCTCTGGTTACCCTAATTTTGGTTGCCCCTAGTAGGTTGGTTTTGTTGGGGCTTATTTCCTCCTGCTCCTGGGTTATTATTGTTTTATTTTTTTCCTTTATTCTTAGAATTATTCGGCTGATGGGATGGATTTTCCATATTCAACTGTTCAAAAGTATGAAATTGTTGAATGGGAGAGGAATGAACAAAGTTAACATCGACGTGTGGTTGCCCATATGGAAGAGAAATCGACTACGGAGGACCAGAAAATGGAAAATACGGACTATTTTGTGGCAACGATCTATAGGGAACATAGGAAGGAGAAGTGCTTTCACTAGTGCCCAGGTTATATGATGAGGTAGAGGGGGAACCTGAACTTTGTTGAGAAGTAGGGTACATGATGGGTGTCAGTAAGGGTCCACTCATGGGTGGAGGGAGAGAAACCATATATGGTTGCTGATAAGGGGGAGGAGGCTAATATGATGTTCCTCCATATATCGATGGATATTGGGGTGTACCATACATAAGTGGTGGTTGGATGTATGGGTTGTGGTATGTTGTGGTACCAATCAATCCATCCATCCTGTGAGAGATCCCAAGGTTTTCCTGGCCAAATGGTACAGGACATGGTGCATCAGGTATTACCATGTATAGGTAACCCAACTGAGCATAAATGGAGTCAAATTGTTGAGCCTTGCTGATGGCTTCCTCTTCGGATTGGGGGAAGGTGGATGACACATATTTGTCAAGTATCGGGACAAGTTATTTTAGAAACCAATCGAGACATTGTTATTTGGTGGTTTCTTCTTTACATAAACTATGTCACTGATGCCATTCGTGAATGTGGTCAGCAATATGCGTAGTTGAGGTTTGTTTTCACTTAGAGAGAAGTTCGAGACCAGTGTCGTGACAAACTAGTAATTGAAAAAAGGCCAAGAATGATTTTTCCAAGGATTCAAAAGTCACATGGGACCCTAATTTTTCATCCACATACCATTTGGTTGATGGCTAGTGAGTGTTCATTGAAATAACCTTAAGAATATGGAGTAATCCATGATGTTGTTTGAAGAGAACCATAAGTGGAAGGTCATGACATGGTTTGCATGATCTTCCCCAGATTTTCCTTCAAATTTGGGAATATCTTAAGGTAGTTTGGTAGGAATATTGGGCCATGTGGGGTCATGTAATATAGTATCATTCATGAGTTTAATAAAAGTAATAATGTTGAGAGACGCCAAATATGGCATTGGGGGGTGGCGGTGGAGGATTAGTTCTAGCCATGGTGTGAGCAGGTAGTGGACTTGATCCTTGAGGGGGGTTTGGTGGGGTTGTACTTCTCCCCTGAGAAGAATTTTTCCCTCTACCTCCTTGTGAAGGAGAGCTAGTGGATGGATGGCATTGGGGGATTGGACCCAAGTAAAGTGGAACCAAGAAAAGTTGATCCCAAAATAGTGGCACTCACAGGGGTGTGACATGGTTGAGCCGATGAGTTGGAAAGACTAGGAACTCCTGCTAGAATATGAGGGATATTCTGCAAGTGTCTGGAATGACGGGGATTCTATGGGTCCCCTATGAAGTCCGACTAGAAAAGTGAATGTGTGCAAATGTTGATGAGAGAAATAAGTGAATAAGAGACTTGTATAATTTGGACCTTCACAATATATCTCACAATCGCATGTAATCAAATGAGCATCATACATAAATCAACTGTAAATAAGAATACATGTGGGTAGGTGGATTTTGTCCACGTGGGAGAACAAAGAAAACAAATTCTCATGTCCTAGGTCACAGGAAAGGGGCACATGAACTGGAGTTTAAGGGAGGAGCTAGTGGAGGCCAAGCGCTTAACCTAGAGATTAGGATTTCAGAGAATGGAGAGTTGGAGTCGACTCACGTTCATTTCCCTGACATGTGAAGTCATGATACGATCATAGTCGTCGATCGAGGAGAAAGAAGGATCATCATATTTGGTCTCCAGGATGATTCAGAAATCAGGAGATTGAGACTCAAGAGAGTTGGGTGACTTGTATGTAGAACACCCGAGGTCCCGAAATGCGAAGCACCGTTTGTGTAGGCATGCGGTCACAGTCTATGGTCGTGTGGAGGTGAGGCTCGCACTTGGTTCCTAGTCACATAGGTAAATTTTCATAAAAGGACATGTGGATCAGATAGCAGGATTCCAGTAGGGAATCGAAGAGTTGCTTCAGCTCGAGAGATTGAAGAACGATCCTTGATCGGGAGGTCAGCGGACCATGTCGAGGTAGAGGTAGGGGGTCTACATCAACTGAGATATTGGGGGTGCGAACCAATCTTGTTGGAATTAAGTGGGTGTGGATAATTTCCTCAATAAATAGTGGGACGTTTCAGAATTCCTTTGGGGAAAACCTACTTCAACCTCCAAGATTGAAGATGGAAATTATGTGAGTGAGGAGTGACTTTGTGTATGAGAAAGTGATAAAATGTGCCAAATTTGAATAAGTTAGATGTGAATTTGAAACATGTGGACTTCATGTGGTCCTTACCAATATTTGTTACCTATCTTACTAGATATCATTGGTACAACCTTGCGGAATTTTAAAATCCCTAAAGAACTTTCATGTGGACATATGGGTCCTTACTAATCCTTTAAACTCCCTAAATGTTGTTTACACTAAGAAATATTTAAAATACTATCCCATATTGCGATCATGTGGGCATGTATGGGCCCATTACTTTGATCTTTAAACTCTCCTAGTGATGTAAAATAAGAAATAAATTTCAAGAAACTACCCTAAGTTTGCAACATGTGGGCATGTATGCCCTTACAAATTTAAGATGATTTCAAAAAGAAACTAAGAGAAGCCCTAGGGGGGCTTTGTCCTCTCCTAAATATTTTGTTAAAAGGGAGATGAAATGTCTCGCTAACCACCTTTATGATTCTCAAGATCACTCTATGGTGTGAGAGAAGAGGATACTCAATGATTAAAGTTGTTTCTTGTCCCAATGCAATTTTTTTTATATGTGATAGAAAATAATCTCAACTTAACTTTTACAAACCAAACAAGGCATCCATGTGGCATCCAAAGAAAAATAGGATAAATATTGTTCTTTTTACCCCCTAAGTTCTTATGTTTAACTAACCTTTCATATGGTAAATGAATCTAAGTGGAGTGCATTTAAAAATTGCATGAAAGCAAGATTTTGAAGGCTAGGGACCTTCAAAGCATCACATAAACTCTTACAATTTTGAAACTCTGGAAAGGTGTGCGATTTATAGTTCAGACAGAGGTACAGTGGGCACACAGTGTGCAGAGAATAGAATCATTTTGGGAGAACAATTCACATAATGCGTAGAGAACAGAAGCCTTATGGGTGCACAGTGTGTTGAGTGTGTGTCTATGGGATGAAATACCTGCGCACATTCTGATACGCATCCGGGGGGGGGTGGAATTTTGAGTGAAATTATCCTCCTCCCACTCCAAACTTGTCTCTTGACAGGTAAGGCTAGGTTGGTTTTGGTACCTGCAAGAAAAATGAGTAAAAAATAAGTGTTATCAAAGCCCAAATAGGGCGGAAATTGATACCTTTCCCTAGTATGGTCGTCAATCTGTTGTGTTTGTTTCGTCACTTGGGTGAGAAAAAAAAGGGAACTTTCATGTCTATTTGGGCCTTCTATATAAGAAAAAGGTTAGTGCATGAGTTAAACAATCCAAGCACATGAAATAAACAAGTAAACAAACTAAAAACAAATAAGGAAATAAAACTAGAATGCATAAGAAATTTTGAACCAAAAACAATCAACCAATTACCAAGATTATGCCACCAATTGATAACTATATTAGTTGAAAAAAAATCATAGAGAAAGGAGGACTTATGAGTACCCTCTTCCTCCTTGGCAAGGCTCTTGAGTTCCCTAATGGACAGCTCTTCTTACAATGGTAGAAAATAAAGAAAATGATGAATAAATCAATTCTTGTTCCCTCAAGAGGTGAGTGGAATGGCCTATTGGAATGTTGCTAGAACGATCCAAGGAGAAAAGAAGATTCTCAAGGGAGGATTGAGGCAGGATAACAATACTATGAAAATATTAAATTCTTAGTGCACCCATGGCCTCCATTTATAGCATGTCTTCAAGGAAATATTCAATTTTTTCTTAGTGTGAACAAGGGGCGCTTTAGGGAACCCTTTGGTCCTTTCCCAGTCCCCCATTTGGATTCAGCTCAGATTTGAGAGTCAAATCAAGTTGGGAGTTGGTCCATAAGTGGTTGAGGGGGCAACAAGAACCATAAATGTGTCATTCACAGGAGTGCACAGATTTTCTCGTACACAGTCGTGCATATGGCACATTGTATGCTCTACGGTCTTGTTTGGCCCATGCACTGTGTGCGCTCTTCCTTTAGTGAGTTAGCGCATGTAAATATTTTCCTAGTTTGTATAGTTTTTTCCACTTGGAAATGCATTTTGGTGTTGCAGGTGAAATAGTTTTTTGGCATTGCTATATTTCTGTAATCATTTGTGTGTGATGTTGCGGACTAAATTTTAGTGATAACAACAAGACTATGGGGGATTCATGTGATCGTTGGAAGGAATTTCTCCTCCCTCATGAAACTCATGGAAATGATTGCAACTCGGAGAAATAAGTAAAGGAAACTAAACCTGTCTACTTGGTTTGTTGGAGGAATTCCTAGACCTGAGGTCTCTCATGAATTTTTAGGAGTATTTTATGATGCCCAATTCGTTGTTCTTTCTCTCTGTCTTAACATTTGGATCCTTTGTAATCTAGACGGATGAATTTTTTGGGCTAAGTCTACTAGTCTTTCCCGCTAATTTGTGCTTGAGTGACATTCATAAATTCCGTTAAGGAGAATTCATCCCTATTGTTATGGAAATTGTGGTTTATCATCAACTCCCATGAGTATATTTCATCATCTCACTCCACTATCTATGGACAAAAATACTTGAAATATAAACAATCCTCGATATCATGTGAAAACTAATGATGATCTCTAGCAATGAATTCAAAAACTTCAAATAGTCTACCAAGGACTATCTACAAAGGTATCTTTCATTTTGGACAATCTCATCCAACATCAAATGACCATGAGGCAACAACATGATGCAGTGTATTCCATTCGGTCTCAAGTGTAAATTCTACAGAAGTAAGTTGCACCAGTTCCCATGGAAATTGAAACAATTCCCTCAACGAGAGGATATTCCCCACCAGTTTAACAACCTCTTCTAGACTTGAACATGCACAAATAGGACATAGAACATGAAGAACGTGAGCATCAAAATAAATTCCCTTTCGTTAACTAATGTTTTTTAAATACATTGTGTATTGGGTATCATTTATGTAATATTCACTATCAAATTTTGCAATGTAATTACTCTTTGTGGAAATCAGGCATACAGTAGGTAGATAGTTTTAGAATATAATGGATGTGCTCATTTTACCATTGACAATATCGCTATTGTCACCCAACCATAGACTGAAGCCACCCTCCAAGCACCTTAACCTTGATAGAGAATCACTCTGGAAGCAAACCCTAAGCTAGATAGCCAAACAAAGGGTAGCACACCTTTCCCCAAGGACAGTGCACCAACAAGAGATGATCAAATATTCCAAACCCTAACCAAGAGATAGTCCAAGCCAAATGTGATCTGCTAGCTACAACAGTTGCAATGGCAGCTCTCATCCAAACATGCGCACAAAACTGGGCACTGCAATGCACACAAGTGTTGCTCTACAATTCTGAGACTGTCTACCAGAATGAAGACTGGCCTCCTGTATTTATAGTAATTATGGCTAACTTCCTGGGCCGACTTCTCATTCTGGGTATATGTTTGTTCAATATATATTATTTATTTTGGCCGACTTCTTCTATTGGAGGCTAATAACCTAGTACAAGTTATCTTCTTGAGCCGACATGTCTTCTAGGGTTATTAGCCAACTCATTAGGGTTTCTTCTTGCTTCCCAGATTATTCTATTCCTGTCAGGTTTACACGTGGAGGTAAATACCTCCCGCAACTACCATAATATCAACACTCCCTCTTATCTAGGGAGGTATTATAGGTAATGGTCTTGAGCACAAACATACCATTCACCCAGTAGCATCAACATATCTGTATAGAATATATCATGACTAGATCATGAGCACCATCATCACCATCATTGCCATCAGCTGCATCATGTCTCAAAACCATACTCTATCTAGTAATTAGACATGATGTTGGATAAGTCACTCACACCACAGAGTGACACAAGAGTCATTCTTCTAATCTGGACATATTTCTTAGAAAAATAAATGTCCTGAACCATTTTCGTCTGGGAAATATCTGTCCATTGATTATCCATATAGCTGATAATCATTTTCAACACTGTTGATAGTCTTCAAGGAAATCAGAACAATATCATTCAATAGAACAAAACTATGTCTATCTATAGTAGTACACAACTACAATATAGTGTTACACTACCACACCAAGTAGCACACATGTACTTGATCAGTGACATATAGTAACAAACAACGGAACACATCCACCATAGTAGTGTACATCTACTGTCTAGAGACATACAGTCTTCATAACAATCATCTGATATCAACCTGCACAAAAACAATGTTATGATATAAACTGAATCATCTGGGCCATTATTCCACTCACATCTGTGAGATCTTGGAAGAGCATCTTCCCTCAAAAGGTAAAATATCAATGATGAGATATCTGGACTATTCTCCTCAAGCAAGGAAGAATAACTATCCTGATTTCTGAGCATGGACCATTCCCTACCCTGGGCCATTCTTCTGACACTAGACAAAGTGTAACCTAGAGATAATGAGTCTACCCTAAGGAATGTTTTTCCCTAATTTTTGAACCTAGACCATTCCCCACCCTGGGCCAATACTCTAGCACTAAACAAAGCTCAACCTGGAGAGAATGAATCTGCCCTAAGGAATGACTATCCTGACCATTTCCCATGTTAACCACAAGAGGAAATGTATGTCCTACACCAACCTCCAAAATGGACCACTCCCCATGTTAACCACAATGGGAAGTCATTGTCCAGCGAGGCCAGCCAGTCTTCTTGAGTAACCCTCAATAAGAGAGACTTCCCTAGACCACTCCCCATGTTAACCACAATGGGAAGTTGTTGTCTATGGTACATCAACAATCTGGACCATTTTCCGAACTGGAAAATGTCTGTCCGTCAGAAATCTCAATCCACTCTATGAACTAGAAATAATCTGCTCATCATATCCATCAATCAATAATACATCAGTGCTCCCTCCCAACCTAGGAGTCATATCTTCCTTTTTCAATAAGGAAGTCGTCTCCATGAGATACAAGTTGAGTATGCAAACTCTTTCATCTGGAACAAAATCTTTATCAAAATGTCTTCTTATCTGCTCATCTGTGGAGATATGTATTGGAGAACCACTTTATCCTTTTTGGACTTCATCATGGATAATGTAATGCTTGATTTCAAATGTACTTTGATCTATAACACTGGTCTTCTCTAAAGGATTCATGTAGCTATGATCAATAAAGTATATCATTGTTGGAAAACTGGAACATATTCATGTGGCACTTCTTCTATCATCATGAGATCTGATCTTTTGAGTAATCATCTTGATACAATATCTCTGTTATAGAAAATCTTCACGACGCTTCTACTGTGCATTGGAGGTTCTCCACCAAGTTGTCTTCTTCCATATGCATACAAGGGTCTCTTTCTGGTATACCTCAAATACTTGAGGTTTCTCTTGATATGCTCTTTGTTCAATTGCTCTGGAGAACATTCTTTGCATTCATCTGATGTAGAACTCCAACCCATGGATATTATGGATTATATAAAGACTCATGTAGAAGTATGTCTGGTTTACTAGAAGAAGTAATTGTCATAGTCTTCTTCCTCATTCTGGGAGAAACCGTAGTTCTAGATCTTGCAATGCTTGCATATATACATTGTTCTTCATCGCAACTTTTAGTTCCTCTTCTTGATTTCTTTTAGTGAGTTCATATCAAGCTGGTGATCTTGTGATTCTTAATACAATGACTGGTTGTTCTGGCTTCTCTTTCTTTCTTGGAGTCTTCATGTTCTTCCTCGTGTTTTTCTTTAGCTATTGGGTCCATGGAGTTTCTTATAGATTCCATGCCATAAATATTCCACATCTTCCTTTCATCATAGGATCAAAGACGTGGATGGAAAACCAAGGATACTTTAAGGCTTCTCTTCGAAGAAGACTTCCTCTAAGGTCGAAATGAACACGTACTTCGTTTCATGGATGCTACCATGGATATATACTTCATCATCTTTAATGGATCATAGGATTATCTCTCTCCTAATCCTTGCTTCAAGTATGAGTGCATGTAATCGGCTACCTCCGTCTAGCAAAGTCCATGCTTTCATATGCATCCTTATTTTCTTCTACAATATATAATTGGCTCCCTCTGTCTAACAGAGTCCATGCTTCCATCTTATTGTTCTTCTATAAAATGTCATAAGTCTTTCTCCAATTTTCTCTTGATTTCTAACTTCTTTCTGTCTTTTCTTCTTCTAAGTCTCTTCATGATTGATTCTAATTTCGACTTATCTTGTAATAGCTTCCACATGATTTTTTTGATGTATTTCATCCTTTCATGTGTATTACCTGACTTTTATGATGATAAAAATCCTTATCTTTTTGTTATTCCATAAGTATAGTTCTTCTTGGAACATATTATCTTCTAAGAGATAGATATACAAGATATGTACAAGAAATAAGAAGAGTATTGTTACCTTTAGAAGAATAAGTCTCTTTCATCCTGCTTAGTCTTCTTTGTAGGTTCCTTTTCTTCGGCAATTGATGCTTTGTGTTTCTCCTTCCTTTTCTTTAGCTCAAGACAATTATTCTTGTAGTGACCATACTTTTGAAAGTTGAAGCATTGTATTTCTGAAATATCTTTCTCTTGATTTGTCTTCCTCTTTGAACCAAACTTCCTTTTGTTCCTGAAGTTCTTGAATCTTGTTGTGAAGGCTTGATCATCATACTTCTTTTGGGGTTTCTCTTTTGCACTGATCTTGGATTCTTCTTGAGCACAAGAAGCCCAAAGTTCTTCAAATGTAGGATACACCTTCCTTGTGTTCATGCTTGCGAAAAATTCATCCCACGTCTTGGGAACACCATTGAGTACTATGTTTACCAATTCCTTCTCTGAAATGATTTCTTCAATATCTTTTAGTTGATCTCTTAATTGAGATATTCTCACAAAGTATGATGTTATGATGTCATCATCATTCATCTTCATGTCACAGAGCATATTCTTCAGACTCATTATTTTTCCAATGTTTCTAACTGAGAAAAGGTTTGTTAGGGCATCGTACATCTTCTTCGATGAGTCAAGATGGGAGATGTAGGGTATCAAGTGGTCTTTTATAGATTACACTATGATACTCATAGCATTGATGTCACCGTCTTTGAACTTCTCCTTTCATGATATCCAACACTTTATTCTTGACAAGGATGATTTTAATCCTTGTCTTCCATGCTCTGAAGTTAGAATCTCCATCTAACGTTTTTTCTGACTTCATAGAGTAAGTCATGGCTCCTTTGACTTAGTCAACCCTAGATCTAACCAAAATATCAAACTTCATGTCTTGTCTTGCTAAGAGTACCAGGAGATGTGCTAGGCTAAGGTGCACTGATCTATTCATAAATTAGGTCAATCCCTTCACTTAAGGTGCCTCAATGAGAGGATTGGGGTTTCTACAACTGCACCTGCTAGTAACCCTAGCGATAGTGCTATGCTGACTGCTCCTTCTAGAAACCCTAGAGATAGTTCTTCAACGAGCTTAATATCCTTACGGTTATGTTTCCTTCCAATGGTTATACTAAATGAAGGATGTGTGGGCCCATAACCTGTTAGAATATAATGGATGTGCTCATTTTACCATTGACAATATCGCTACTGTCACCCAACCATAGGTCGAAGCCACCCTTCGAACACCTTAACCTTGACAAAGAATCACTTTGGAAGAAAACCCTAGGTTAGATAGACAAAAAAAGGGTAGCACACCTTTCCCCAAGGATAGCGCACCAACAAGACCTGATCAGATAGTCCAAACCCTAACCAAGAGATAGTCCAAGCCAAACGTGATCTGCTAGCTCCAGCAGCTACAATGGCAGCTCTCCTCCAAACCTAGGCACAAAACTGGGCACTGGAGTGCGCACAAGTGCTACTTTGCAATTCTGAGACTACCTGCCAGAATGAAGATTGGCCTCCTGTATTTACAGTAATTCTGGCTAACTGTCTGGGCCGACTTCTCATTATGGGTATCTGTCTGTTCAATATATATTATTTCTTTTGGACGACTACTTCTCTTGGAGGCTAATAACCTAGTACAAGTTATCTTCTTGAGATGACATGTCTTCTATGGTTATTAGCCAACTCATTAGGGTTTTGTCTTGCTTCCCGGAGTATTCTATTCTCGTCAGGTTTACACGTGGAGGTAAATACCTCCCGCAACTACCATAATATCAACAGATAGGAATAGTCTAGAGCTGAACAAGCATTTTTTGTCTCGCCATTAGGTATATTTTGGAACTTATTTTATTAATATACTATCCGCCAATTTTTTTTTTAAAAAACATTATTTAATATTGAAATAAAATTGATATAGATTTATTTTATTTTATTACTTTTTTAATGATTTAAAGATACAAAAAATTTAATTTAAAATGTAAACTTTTATTTAAAATTTTATGTAAAAGTTATTTAATATTGAAATAAAATTTGTCCTCGAGGTGTAAGATAGTCGGTGATGGAGTGTGTTGTTAAGGGACTTTGTGATGTTAAGTCACCGGTTCCAAACCTGTGGGGACAAAAAATCTAGTCATGTTAAGGGTTGGCATGGCTCAGGCTGGGTGTGATACCTAGGTGATTTTAATGGCTTAGATGCCCCAGAGTCACAGTTTCTCAAGCCATAGGCTAGTCCTGCAATTCACAGACAAACTAGCAAACAAAACAAAAATATTGAAATAAAATTAGTATAGATTTAAATTTTTTTATTTTTTTAACATTTGAATATTTGAATTTAAAATGTAAAACATTAAGATTTAGAAGTGAAAAAAATTAAAATCTAAATTAGATGTGAAAGAATACAAATCAAATAAGAATTAATGAAATAATTTTGAAGTGTTAATTTTTGTTAGTTATAATAATATAGATAGAGAGGTGTATTTTGAAACACACTAAGCACATATGTACACAATGTAGTGTT
>ML804078.1:26324-53524 GCA_009831015.1 Picea engelmannii
GGATTAAAAACTCAAATAAAGATTAATGAAATAATATTGAAGTGTTATTTTTTTGTTAGTTATAATGATGTAGATAGATAGGTGTATTTGTTAACAAATTAATGACATATGTGTACAATGTAGTAGTGTTTAGGCATAAGGTAATATGTGATATATTTTGAATGAGATGTGTATTGTTTGTTTGTAATGTAATATGCGATATATTTTGAATGACATGTGTAATGTTTAAGATTAATGTTATATTTGATGTATTTTGAAGGAGATGAGTAATATAATGTTTAAGGTTAATTTTCAATTTTTTAAATTTTTGGTAAGTGCGTTAATGTTAATATTGTTTTAAAGATGTTGAAAATGTTTATGATGATGAAATTTAAATTATGATTTTTATGCACATTAAGGAAATAAAAGTATTGTAGTCAGGATTGTTTGAAAAATATAAAGACTAAGTATGCTAAACAAAATGTCTCTTTCTTAACTTCTAAGTATCATCAACATTTCTATTGATTATCTTATGAAAAAGGAAAAGAACAATAGATAGAGCACCTAGTGCCTTTCCTTGGATGTTTTTGATGATCAAATGGTGGGTTTCAACATTAAGTTTTGATGTTGTGGATTATCATGTGAAAACGGAAAAGAATAATAGATAGTGCACCTAGTGCCTTTCCTTGGACGTTTTTGATGATTGAATGATGGGTTTCAAAATTAAGTTTTGATGTTATGGCTTGGACAATAGGTGCTTCATTTTGTTACTTTCCCCTAACATCAATGTTTCATAATACCTTTACCAAAGCTTCTTACTTCTCATTCATAAATAAATTTTTTTATGTCTATGATGGCTTACCTTTACCAAAGCTTCTTACTTCTCATTCATAAATAAATTGTGTTATGTCTATGATGGCTTTTAGGCATCCTTGAAACTTGAAAAATAAATGTTTGGTATCAATCATTGCAAATCATCATCAATTTAGTATAATGGTGTGTGAGCCCTTTTCTCTCTCACTTTATACTATATTCTCTTTATTTCTACTTTGATATGAGGGGAGGTTCACTAGTGAAAATTAATTTGTTGAAGATTAATATAATGAAAAGTGATTGTTTGGTATCCATCATTGCAATTCATTATCAATGTAGCCTAATGGTGTGTGATCCCTTTTCTCTCTCTCACTTTCTACTCTATTCTCTTTATTTTTACCTTGAGATGAGGGGAGGTTCAGTAGTGAAAATTAACTTATTGAATATTAATGCAATGAAAAATCAATGTTTGGTATCCATCATTGCAAATCATCATCAATTTTGTTTAATGGTGTGTGAACCCTTTTCTCTCTCACTTACTAGTCTATTATCTTTATTTTTACCTTGAGATGAGGGGAGGTTTACTAGTGAAAATTAACTTGTTGAATATTAATGCAATGAAAAATCAATGTTTGGTATCCATCGTCACAATTGATCATCGATTTATTCTAATCATGTGTGAGACCTTTTCTCTCTCACTTGTTTCTTTATTCTCTTTATTTTTACCTTGAGATGAGGGGAGGTTCACTATTAAAAATTATCTTGTTGAATATTAATGCAATGAAAGATCAATGTTTACTATCCATGGCTACAACTCATCATCAATTTAGTCTAATGGTGTGTGAGCCCTTTTCTCTCTCACTTGTTACTTTATTCTCTTTATTTTTACCTTGAGATGAGGGGAGGTTCACTAGTGAAAAATAAGTTGTTGAATATTAATCCAATGTGTTATATATGTTTAAGGAAATGTGTAACCTTGTGTCTATGGTTAATGTAACATATGTTCTAAGTACAAGGATAATATAACATGTGACTAAGTATGTTAAATAAATATTTTTCAAAAAGTAAAAAAATAAAAGTAAAAGTGTAATGTTTATATTTATAAATTATATTTAAATTTATAATCTTTTTAAGTATGGAGAGATTTTGATTTTAAGTTATTTTTTAAACTTTAGTTTAATTTAAAAAGAAAAGTACAAAGAAGATTTTTCATCTTAATGATTTTTGTGAATGTTTATTTGATATGGAGTTAAGATGGATATATTAGGATAAATATATCACTTGATAAAAAAAATTGATGGTAATAATGTAAGAAGTAAAATTGTTATATAACTAGAATACCCCTTTAATGGTCCTTGAAATGGACTGTTGCATTGGAATTGAGATATGGACATATAATATGAGGCAAGGAGGAGGAAGTATTATGATCCAATGTGAAATCCAATGGAATAATGGTGATAAAAAATATGGTGAAAAGTTGCCAAAAACAACTAAAGAGTTGAATTATGTGGAGGTCTAAGTGGTTCAACTTAATTTAATTCATGATTGGAATTAATCAACCATGATTTTTTCATTTTAACAAGTATATCCAATTACAACTAGTACTAGTGAACTTTTACAATTATGAAAGTGGCTGAAGAAAGGACTTAGTATTGGATTCGTTGAGGATAAATAAGATGGTTAAATAATTGGTCTCAAACAATGTGTCCTATATCCAATGCCAAAATATCATGTGATGATAGTGATTTTAAACCCTACAATTTGCGTATGTATTGTCATCTCCAATTATTATAATTAGGAGATTATTATTGTGGATTCATTTGCCAAATATTTTTTGGTTTCCTATATTTAAGGGATACTTGAGATTTGTATGGGTATAGTTGAGATATTTTCTCAACCTATCCCTTGTATTGAGCTTAGATCATAGTTTGTAGGATCTGGAGATCTTTTCTCTCCTTAGTATGTTGAGTTAGTTTTCTCATGTAAAGTTATAGAGTAAATATTTAATCTCAACAAAAATTAGTTTGAGTTTTTATAATTTCCTTATGTGTATGAACTTGGACAAAGAGTTGTTGGGTTGTTATATTCTTTGCAGTGAAATTCTAGTCAAGGTGGATTGACTAGGTGTAGAATTGACCACTAATATAAGTAGAATATGATGGTTACATTGAGATCGAAGTCATCGACCATGGAAGTTGGAAGGAAAAGTGATCGATGGGAAATTCAAAAGGTCGATCGATAAGAGGTCATCAAGAGGTCGATTGGAAACTAAATGAATACTGACTAGAGGTTGATTGGTAATTTGATTGAAGTCGATTATATCAGAATCCAAATATTCACGTTATTTTCAACAAATCATCTACGTGGATATGTTACCATCTTTGGGTGCCATGATTTTGGGTATTTAATGCTATAAGCAATATAAATAAGGCATCTTGTAACTGTATTAAGTTGATGAATCCTTTAAGAGGATGTTTCTAGTCATGTAGATGTAAGCCATCTTGGTTGAATGGTTGTTCTTGTGTAAAGCAAGAGAGTATGATGGTGATTGTGACTTAGGTGTAAGCCAATATTAGTAATGTAAATATTTATTATGAATGAATTAGAAAACAAGAGAGAAATACACTCAAGGAATGTTGGTTTTCCCGTTTGGGTTTCCAAGGAAAAATATTTGGGTACTGTGTTTGTCATTTATTTTCTTGTTTAAATTTGTCTTGTCTTTTCCTACTGGGTTTAGCGTCAATGCCTATTTCCTAATATGTGGTATAATATGTTAAGATAAGTCATTATGAGTGATATTTGAGCATATTTTGGATCTGAACTAAACCCTACGTCTAGTCAGAGTTGTAAGTCAAAGATCTTTAAATCCATGCTTGAAAGAATGGAAAGAAGTTCAAGGATAGAGATCGAAAAATTCAATGGCTAGAATTTTGAACTTTGGAAGCTTAAAATTGAAGATATCCTTGTAGATCAAGAACAATGGGTGATGGTCTCTCCAGGTACCTTTCTGACAAGTATGTCAAGGGAAGAATGAGAGAAACTTGAAATAAGGGAACATAGTCTGATTGGACTTTGTCTTGTAGATTTGGTATTGTTGAATGTCTCAGGTGAAGACTCAGTCAAGAAAAACTGTGGGACAAGTTGGGGAGCTTGTACCAGTTGAAATCCTTCGTAAAGAAATTGTTCCTTCATAAGAAGTTTTATATTTTGAGGATGAGTGATGGGAGATCAATAACTAATCATTTTAATGCATTCAATATTGTAATAGGCCAATTATCATTTGTGGGTATTAAAAACAGTAAGGAGTTGAAATGAATTACCCTATTATGTTCTTTTCCAGAAACTTGGGAAAACTTTGTCATGACTATAGGGAGTAATTCGACCATGTTATCACTAGATGGCATGATTTCATATCTATTATTATAAGAAATGAGACATAAGAACATGGGAGGATCGACCAAAGATGATTAATGGTGAGAGGTCGATCAATTGATAGAGATAAAGGAAAATTATTTTGTATAAAGTTTAAGTCAAAGGGTAAATATAAATCCCCGATTCAGTTGACGAGAAGATGTTGGAAATGTGATAAATCTAGGCATTACAAAATGGACTACAAGTTGAAGGAAATAGAAGTAAGTACAAGATCCGACAAGAATCATTCAATTGAGAGAAATACTACTTTGAATACAAAAAGTGATATGTATCTAGCATTGATTGGTACACAACCTAATTAAGATGTTTGGTTGTTGACTCATGAGGGTCTTTTCATATGACACCTCATAGAGAATGGTTATGTGAATATGAGAGATACGAAGGGGGATATGTGTTCTTGGGGGGCTAATCGACAACAAAAATTGTTGAATGGGGAATATTTAGATATATACTGTAGGATGGGAGGAGTAGAACCCTTCCGAGTGTGCTACATATTTATGGTTTGGAAAGAAACCTGATATCTGTAAGAAATATGAGTGATGCAGGTGTGCACACTCTATTTCATAAGGATACATAAAAAGTGGCCAGGGGAGTGATTGTATTAATCAATGGAGTTCAGATTGGAACTATATACAAGTTGTTAGAGAATGTTGAATTGTCAGGATGCAACAATATTTATTTTCCTGAAGTCGACTCGACTTTGATTTGATGTGACTCAACTTGGGTTAAGTCGACACAAACCAACTCGATTTTTCTTCGTAATGTTGACTCGACCATGTTATAGCACTAGAGGATGGGACACATTGGATAAACAGGATACTATATATACTATATTAATTATATTTTATAAATGATATATTGCTTATATATTATATATAATATATTAATTATATATTAGTGTTATCACTAAAATTTCGTCCACAAATGGTTACAAGAATCCAGCATCGTCAAACAGTTATGAGGTCACCCATGGACCAAAATTATTACAAAAGCATGTCCAAAGGGTCAAAAACTATACAACCAGTGACAAAATTAAAGTGTGCTATGACTACATAGGGCACGCGCACACATGCGCAAAACAGAAACATAGGAAAAACGCACATGCGCCCGATGCGTGGCTGTGATCACTAAAAGCCACGTACATCTAAGAACGACTCATTTATGAGAGTGGTCGGCCTCCCACCCACTTCTGCATTAGCTTCCAAGTTGATTTAACACTCAAATATAGACTGGATCCGACTGGGTGGCTGGTCAAAGACCTAAAAATGCCCTAATTAGCCTCTTTTCACACTACAAGCTGGTTGCACAATACCTCAAAGAGGTGCTATAAAACAAGGCCATGGATGCACTTCATTCTTAAGGAATTCAATAGCAAAGTTATGTTGCTACTATTCTCTTGAGGAATCCTCTATTCTCATCAAGAATATACTATCACCATTACATTGGGCAATCCATCTCACCCCTTAGGTGGATTAGCTTGGAATTATTTTACCATTTTCATTCAAAGTTGTAAGAAGAGTTTATTTGTGGGGGTCCAAGAGCCCTCCCTTGGAGGAAGAAGGAACTCATAGTCCTCTTTCTTCTTGGTGTTTTCTTTCACTGATATAAACCTTACCATTGGTCACATGAGTCTTAATGTTTCTTTTGTTCTTATGTCCTTATGCTCACTAGTTTAGTTGTTATTTTATTTCTTAGTTTATTTCTTAGTTGTTCTTTTATATTTATTTCTATAACCCTTTTCCTTATAGCTATCCTTCTTAGCAAACCCAACTAAGCTTGTAAGCACCTTTGTTTTGCTCATCTTGGTGGCAAAAGAGGCGCAACAGATTGGCGACTCCACTGGGGAAAGGTATCAATTTCCTACCCCATTTGGGTTTTTTTAGCTCTTCTTTTGGTTTATTTAACATGCAGGTGCATTAACCGACCCAAGCCGACCTGCAAAACGTCCAATTCCAAGTTGAATTGAGAGAATTCCATCCGGAATTTTCTTCACGACTGTGTGTCTGTTGTGCACAAGTTTATTGGCCCACAGACGTGCATCGTGCGCACATGCGCCTAAGTCACAATATTGTTCTATCAACCTACACCCGAAAACTCGTTTCGGTCTGCGCACAGGTGCTCAATGTGCCTCTGTCTACACTGAGACCCGCGCACCTGTGCAAAAAACTGCACATTGTAAGGTTTTTTATGATTTGGGGAAGACCCTAGCCTTCTTAAAAGTGATTCCATGCATATTGTAAGCTGTACCACACTTACTTCCCTCTTCATATAAAGGGATTAGTCAAATCACATAGGCACTTAGGGGGTTTAAAATCATTATTTCCTCTTTTGCTTTCATTTTTCCACATGGATGGCTTGCTTTGACTAAAAATATAAGTTGGAATCATTTGTAATCACATAAAACTTTCATTGGGACTAGAAGTTGGATAACAATCGCTTAGTATGCTCTTCTCTCGAGCTTCCAAGCGACCTTGAGAATAAGAAAAAGATTGTAGGACAATTTCAGCTCCCTTAAAAAGACTAAAACCTTTAGGAGAGGACAACAACCCCCCTTGGGACTCCTCTTAGTTTATTTTTCAAAGACATCTTAATATTGTAACGGGCCCATACATGCCCACATGCTACAAAGATAGGATAGTGTTGAAATTTACTTTCTTAGATTAAATCACTAGGGAAGTTTAAAGGTTTTGTAACGGGCCCATACATGCCCACATGATCACAATCTTGGATAGTTTCGAAGCTTTTCTTAGATTAAATCACAATAGGGAGTTAAAGGAATAGTAAATGACCCACATGTCCACATGCTAGTTTCCTAGGGACTTTTGAATAATGCAAGGTTGTACCAAAGGCACTTAGTTAATTAGGTAATCAACACTTGTAAGGACCAATAGAAGTCCACATGCAGCAAGGTGACACCTAATTCATTAAAACATTGGCACACTTTCACTCATTCACAAACAAAAGTCACTTATCACTCACATAGTTTCTTCTTGAAACGTGGAGGTCAAAGTAAGTTTCCTCCAAAGGGATTTTGAAACACCCCACCCTTTTCTTGACGAAACTATACACTCCCATTTAATTTCAACGAGGTTGGTTCACACCCCCAATCTCTCAAACAACCACATCTAAATTTTTTCTAAAAACTCACTAAGTTTCCTCCACAAGAGGTGCCAAAAGAATTTTTTTTAGTCTAGGTAGGATTTCGGGGATAGACATCCAAATAACTCCCCGTTATCTGGTTCTCACATTGTCAAAACAATAGAAGTTGTCAAATAGGGAACTGAAAATCTTCCTAGTCAAGTGTCCCTAACACCATAAGGTAGGGAGATACCCATGAAGGGTTGAAGGCTGAGGTCCAGTTGTTCTGTGTGTCCACCCTTGAGTCACCCACCTCTTGGACGGGATCCATCCTGTGACCCATTTCTTAGGCCGAAAATCTAAATGTCGCACTTTGACCGAGGTACCTAGTGACCAAATTTTAGGACATCTACCCAGGTGGCAATTGTGGGTTGTAATTGCACCTTGATAGGATTTTGTGTGGCTATTGGGAAATATCGCCAGCTCTTTCGGGATATGCCCCCTTTACCCCTCATTATAACTGATTATTTCATCCTTCACTAGTTTCTCTTCCAGTGACTTCAGACCCCACTGTTGAGTACTTTTGGAAGGTCCAGTGCTATTTGAGAGGAAGGACATTACGTCTTTTAGGACACGAGCATTTGTTTTCTTTGATTCCCCACGCGGAAAAAACCGAATTATCCACATATTTTCTTCTTTTTCAAAACACTTTATGTATGTTGCACTTATGATTACATTTTGATTTAGATATATATATTGTGTAAAGTTCAAAATTTGCAACAAAGGCGCTTGTTTATTTTCTCTCATCACAAATTTTCACACATCCACTCAGCTAGTCGAACATCATAGGGGACCCTCAGAACCCCCATCGTTCCAGACGCTTGCTAAACCTCCCTCCTATTTTAGGGGGAGTTCCTAGTCTTGCCAACTCACTGGCACCACCTTCACACACTCCAGTGAGTGCCACTATCTTAGGGTCATATTTTCTTGGTTCTACATTACTTGGGTCCACTTTCCAAATCCTTCCATCTACTCACTCTCCTCTACATGGAAGTGGGGGGGAAACTTCCTCTCAAGGGGGAAGTACCAACCCACCTAGTCCCCCTCAAGGGTCATGTTCACAACACACTCACACCATGGCTGGAGATAATCCTCTCCCCCACTACAGATGCCATATTTGGCCTCTCTTAACATACCAGATCTAAGAAAACTCAAAAATGATCCTATATTTCATAACCCCACATGGCCTGCAATGCCTACCAAACTACCTTCAGACATCCCCAAGTTTGAAGGAAAGGAAAGAGATGACCCTTCCAGCCATGTCATGACTTTCCACCTATGGTTCTCTTCCAACAACATTATGGATGATTCCATCAGACTACGATTATTTCAATGCACACTCACTGGCCCATCAACCAAATGGTATGTAGATGAAAAATTGGGGTCCCATGCGACTTTTGAGTCCTTGGCCAAAACATTTTTGACCTTCTTCCAATTACCAATCCACCACGACAATGGTCTTGAACTACTCTCTAATTTCAAACAAACATCAGCCACACATATAGCTAATCACATTCACGAGTGGCGTAGACGACCTAGTTTGTGCAAAGCTGAAACCACCAAACAACAGTGTCTTGACTGGTTTCTCAGATCACTTGTCTCTCTCCTCAGTAAAGATGTAGCTTCCACCTTCCCTCAATCAGAAGAAGAAGACATTAGTAAGGCTCAACAATACAACCTCATCTATTCACAATCAGGGTACTTATACACAGTACTTCTTGATCTCCCAAAACCTGTGCCATTCGGTCAAGACAAACTCAGGATGTATCACTCAGCAGACAGATTGATTGGTAATACCACACACCACAGTCCTCAACCCCAACCACCACCAATGTATGGAACACCTCAATATCCGTTGGCATATGGGGGAACCTCACCCCCTTATCAACATCCATACCTTGTTGTTATTCCTCCACCCATCAGTGGGCCACCGCCGGCACCCCTAATACACCCACCCATCCAAACAAGTTCTGGTACCCCCTCTACCTCAGCTTATACTCTAAGTAATATAGAAAGCTCCATGCCTTCCCATGTACCTTACGGATCACAACTCCCACATAATCTGTACTTTCCATTTCCTAGTCCTCCACAGCCCATGGCACCCCCACACCCTCATGCTGGGGTGAATTTTATTCAACCCTCTCCCGTTCAACAATATCAAAATTTCGAACAAATTAATATGGAAAATCCGACCCACCTGTCTAATAATGCCAAAAAGAAAGGAAGAAACAGGAACAATAACAACCCAGGTCAAGGCGGGAATCAACCCCAACAGAACCAACCTACTGGGGGCAACCGGAACCAAGGGAATCAGAACCCCCAGGGGGGAAATAACAATAGGCATCAAGGGAGAAATAACAATACTATTAAAACCACCTTCCCTTATTCCCTTTTCGGTGAGTTCGGTCATGATACTCATCATTGCCCCCAAATCATTGATTTTAAATGGTTGAAAGACTCAGACATTCTACCACATTCTCTAGCACTGCTTTCCCCTCAGCAGGCCCAACAACAATATGTGTAACAACCACCCCCAACCGTGCTATAGAATCCCATTCCACACCAAGGTGTGATAAACACCCAACAGGACACGCAGCCTACCCCACCACAGTTGGGACAATACATTAATCCCAACAATCCCACAGATCGTACCATCCTCCTCACCAGTGAGGAAGAAATCCTTCTGCAAACATGTAGTCGTTAATACTGTGCACATGCTGAGTCTCCTCCGACTCCCCCAGAAACAAACCCAACACCGACAAGACCCTCGTTGGTAGTTCCTCGCCCTAACGTAAAAAAACCTCTTCGCATCCCTCACATCCCATTGCGCAGGAATGTCCACAACCCCCACGCTAGGGCAGCTCATAATTACAGTTTGGTCGACAACTTAGCACAATCCCCGGATTCCATGTCAGTATTAGAAGTCCTTCAAAATTTCCCCACTTAGCAGAAATCATTACTTTCCACCTTGGGGGAAGTCTACCCCATGGATACTCAACTCATCACATTTGATCTCAACAGCAGAGAACCTTGCCTTCCCTCTCTAATCACTTTTCAAATCCTAGTAAAAATTCGGAACATTACAGTTCATCAGTGCATCATCGATGAAGATGCATCCACATTCATTATGTCCAAGTCTGTATGGCAGAAACTTGGTTCCCCTGAACTCATACCATCTTCCATTACCTTAAGAGCTTATGACATACGACCATCATCTCTTGAAGGGCTCTTCCAAAATGTCCCCGTAGAACTCGGGGGCAAGACCATTCTCATCGACATTGAAGTTATCGATGCCCCACTCGATTATAATATCTTGTTCGGTCGTAGCTACATGTACGCTATGAAGGCAGTTGCCTCTTATGTCTTTCAAACGATGATGTTCCCCCATAACAGGAAGATCATTACCATTGACCAAGTCTCCCATTACAAGCCTAACCCTTCTGCCAACATTGATAACATTCTCCCTCTCATACACATGAGTCATGATGCATACCCACTCATCGAAATGGGTCCCGGAATTTTCAAAGACCCATCAATGTTAGGATCTTACCATGGTGCACCACTGCTCCTTCATCCGTCCAATCAAGTATGCATCATATCATCCAATAGAACTGACATAGAGGATACCCTTCCTCCTAGGGAGGCTTCTATCATATCTGACATCCCACTAGTCATAGAGCTCCCCCCTCATGAGCCTCTTGCAAAATCGTCGACTCCACCAGTCCACGATTTCACCTCTCCCCAAGGCCATATCCCAGTTTGGGAGACAGTTCCCCAAGCCATCACTCAAATCCCCTTCTTTTACCCTCCACCAGGAATACAATTTTTCCAAGTAGCTGCAATGCTTACCCTCCCTAATATGGTGTTAGCAATTCCAGTTTGGTATTTACATCCACTAGAGATGGTCCCTCAACCATCCCTTCCCCCCCAAACGGAAGGAATCCCAATGACGATTCCCATACTCACTCCCACCATACCCTCTACACCCCCACTCACTACCCTCCCCACCACAACTGGGGGCAGGCGAAAGAAGAAGGAGCCCACAACTCCACTTCCCTCATGCATCCAACCTCCTTGCACACTCTGTGAGAAATATGGACACCAAACAAACAACTACCCATCTCTACCCAAGTTACGGAACCTGATTCCACTCAATCCAACACCATCAATGCTCACCACTGTAGCAAGTACTGCCGCTACCGCCCCTCACTCAAGTAGCAAAGGGCTGTGAACCAAATTCACTTGCACTATATGTTCATAATATGGACACTATACACACCATTTCCCAGCATTACCGCGCTTCTGGCAAACATTAGCCATAGTGCGCCAAAGCTTCTATAACGAACCCAACCCAGCTACATCATCCCCCCCAAAAATCACTGACATCCATTATGTCACAACTTCAGTCAATGAACGTATGAGATGCCCTTGATCTCTATGTGAATCCTTAGATCATTTCACATACCTATGTCTTATGATCATTGAATATAGGCAACGCCAATTGACCCAGATTCAAACCCCTGCGCCCCCTAGAGAATCAATGGTTGAACTTACCTCATCACTAGAGATTCTTCATATCATGTATCCTGAACCCGAGGCACTCTCGATGCCTCCATGGTTCTTGGATGACTTATCCAAGGATTCACCCCCAAATCCCCCCAATTCTCCCATTCATTTCCCTATGGAAATATTACACCCAACTACCACTGGTACTCCTCAGTACTTTGATATTTGGTTTATGTCAAGCGAACCATCGAAATCTCATTGTGTCGTTCCCCCTGCTTCTTCATCACTAGGGGACAGCCACACAGTGACAGTCACCGATATCACTCTTTTATATCCTTTGTATTCCCACCAATTCCACTGTGACGAGGACATACTTGAAGAGTTAAACACCCCCGACTACCCATGGGATGCACTACACCACCGAGTGCTTTTCTTTCCATAGGAAGCCTCCACACCTCCTAACCAACACCCCATATATGCGATTGAAACCAAAGATTTTATCCCATCAAGGCATATCGAATGGTTCAACAACCCCATTCCTACCCCTGATTCTTATGAAGAAGGCAACATGGCCAACATTTCCCTGACCATCAAAATCGATATTTCCATCAAAAATAGAGTCATCGAGGAAATCACCATTGGCGCCGCTTGCACTCCTCAAGAAATCACCGCCTATAAATCCCTCTTCCAAGAATATCGGGATATTTTTGGCTGGTCATACACAGAAATGCCTGCCCTTGATCCCTCTATCGTCGAACATCGCATCGACACCTGGCCTGACATTACACCAGTTCGTCAAAAACAACGACCTCTACACACATCCAAATCAGCGGCCATCAAAGCCAAGATTGACAAATTATGCGCGGTTGTGTTCATCTACCCCATTGCCTATACATCATGGGTTTCCACAAAAAATAGGGCACTATCCATGTCTACACGAACTTTCACGATCTCAATCACACATCTCCCAAAGAGAACTTTCCAACGCCTTTCATCGATCAAATTATCGATGACTGCGCAGAACACAAGGCTCTATCTTTCATGGACGGTTTCTCTAGTTATAATCAAATCCAAATTCACCTAGTCGATCAATACAAAACCGCATTCACTACCCCTTGGGGTACTTTTTCATATCGCGTCATGCCTTTTGGCTTAAAGAATGATGGCGCAACTTTCCAATAGGCTATGACATACATTTTTCACGATCTAGCTCATATCATCCTTGCATACTTGGACAACCTCACAACTCGATCCAAGAAACACACCCAACATCTTGATGATTTATGGATCATCTTCCAACGGTGTCGTCAGTACAACATCTGCTTGAACCCCCTCAAGTGTGTGTTCTACGTCACTGCGGGGCGCCTCCTCGGATTCATCGTTTCCCAAAGCGGTATTACCGTGGACCCCCTCAAAGTCCAAGCCATCACAGAAATTCCACCCCCCGAAATTTACGTCAACTCCAGAGCCTACAAGGAAAAGCTAACTTTCTATGATGATTTGTCCCAGACTACGCCACTCGAGCACATAGTTTCCTTCACTTACTATGCCACGACATCCCATTTCACTGGGATGAACATGCCCAAAAATCATTTGACGATCTTAAAATGGTGCTATCTAACACCCCTTTAATTAGTTCACCTGACTATAATCGCAACTATATCCTCTACATATCAACATCAACTATCTCAGTAGCAAGAGTTCTTTTTCAAATCGGCGATGACGATCATGAAAATGTCATTTACTACGTTAGTAAAAACCTCTTAGGGCCACCCTTGAGGTATAAACATGAAGAGAAAATAGCACTTTCATTCGTCCTCACAGTTCAGAAACTACATGATTACATTCTTCTTTGCATGACTAAGGTCGTAGCATATTCCAACCCTATGCGATACTTGCTCAGTCGTCGAAAAATTAATGGAAAATTTTCCCAATGGATTGTTATATTTCAAGAGTATGATCTTAAATTTTCAACACCCAAGAGAAAGAAATCTCTCGTCCTTGCCGAACTTGTCACAACCTTCCCCTCTGATACTACCAGTGCCCCTGTCAATACTGACTTCCCCGACGAACATCTCTTTTACATCACTTCGGATGATCTTTGGTACGACGACCTCCTCGTCTACCTCCGAACACAAAATTTCGGTAACCACCTCTCATGAGATGATCATCATCGTATTCGCCACCAGGCCCCCCGCTATCTCCTCATCAGAGATATCTTATATGGGCGAGGGGTCGACACCATACTTTGTCGATGCTTGACTATTGACGAGGCCGATAGAGTCTTGAATGACTGCCATAGCGGCACATGTGGGGGGCATCTTTCAGGAATGTCCACTGCTTAGAAAATCATCCGAGCAGGTTATTTTTGGCCTACATTGTTTCACGATTGCATTCATGCTGTGAAGGGATGCAAGAAATTTCATCTTTACGCCAACAAAGCACGAGCATCGCCGTCTCTTCTCCACCCAGTCATTACTATTAGACCCTTTTGTAAATGGGGCATCGACTTCATGACTTGTAATCCCCCATCTAGAAATGGACACAAATACATTGTTGTCGCAGTCAATTACTTCACAAAATGGGATGAAGCTATGCCCACCTTCAACAACACCGCTGACACTGCAGTGTGTTTTTTCTTTAATCACATCATATCCCGCTTTGGAGTACCACTCCAATTAGTTTCATCTCAGTTAGGGTTCTCCCATGAGTTTTCTTCACCATATTACCCTCAGTCTAATGAATAGGTTGAAACAGTTAACAAGGTCCTCAAGACCATGTTACAAAGCATGGTTAATAAACATAAGACCAATTGGCATCATATGTTATTTTTTGTGCTATGGGCTTACTGTACGGTCATGAAAACGGCCACTGGTTTCACACCATTTCATCTAGTCCATGGGGTTGAGGCCACTCTTCCCATCGAGTGCGAAATTCCCACCTTACGCACCGCAATTGAGATATTACCTGACACTGCTCCAATGGAGAAGCGCTTGTTGAACTTAGAGTCCCTGGATGAAGCACATCGATCTTCATTACAACATAATGAGGCAGCCAAAAAATGGTCAAAGGCCACCTTTGATCGCCATGTCAAACTTCGCTCCTTTCATGAAGGTGACCTCATCCTTGCTTACGATATCGCTCATGATACCCTTGGTAATGGAAAATTCGAGTCACTATGGCATGGCCCCTACATCATCCAACATTGCCTCACCAAAGGCACATATATCCTGGCTTCTCCCAAAGGCCTCTCTCTCAAAGAACTCGTCAACGAGTTATACTTAAAGAAATTTTATGCCTAAGCTTAGCCATTATACTTTAGGTTTTTTATTTTATAGTGTTTTTAATCTTTTTTCCACCCCTCACATCTAAACTATCATTTTTTCTATTGACATATGCTTCCTCCACCGGCCTACCACATCGGTTACGTCGACGGCGCCAACCGTTGGACACAAAATCTCGCTTTGGCAACTTGGGCCCTTTATACCCCCTCACATGAAATGCTCCACTCTAGCGGCATATGTTTGGGTTCATCAACCAACAACCAAGCCAAATACATTGTTGTCATTGGCCTCCTCGTCGATGCCCAGCATCATTGTATTCGTCACCTTAGCATCTTTCTCGACTCTCAACTAGTCATCCTCTAGCTCAACAATGTGTACTGCATCCATGATCCTTGCCTCTTTCGCAAATACCTGTAAGTTAGACTTTTATCTCGACATTTTGATTTCATTACATTTACACATATTCCAAGACAATTTAATCAAATCACAGATAACTTAGCTAACATTGTGTTAGATTGGCATATATCACATCAAGATACCTCTACACACACATAAACCTATCAAAAAATTGTCACAACATATACAGATTCGACATCATCAACACGTTAAAAAACACATGTAGACATCACATAGACCCCAAAATGTATACTCATATATATATAAATCGGTCCACAATGCCATCAAAATGTTTACGTACAAAAATACAAACATCCGCAGGCCAGCAAAGCACCTCGGTACAAAACTAGTGCCACTACACCCAAATGGGCTCATCAGCCTATATACAAAATACATAAATACATAGAGCGACACTCAAGGTGCCTCTAGAGAACCACCTCCTACCCCTCCCTTAGGTGGTGGTCCCCCACCCACTACTGGTTCCTCTGGACCGGGAGGTAACCGTCTAGTCATCGCAGCACCTGCTATTGCTGCTCGCCACACCACGGCCCGCCACATCGACGAAATTCCCACACACTACTCCAAGATTCCCTCATCCTGGATGCTCAACCACATTCCCTCAGGCACGCCCTATAGCACCACTTCCAGGTGGCAGAAAATATCCTCAAAATCTCCCCTGGCCTCTGTCGGAGGAGCATGTGATGGCTAGGCACCTGGGTCATCAAAACAGTGTCTCCTCACTGCTCTCTCATCCTCAGCTGGTCTCACCTCGACGTCCTCACGTCGACGTCTCTCTCCTGCCCACGGCCCTTCCCGCGGTGGCCTCCCTAGATCCTGGCGAGCCGACGCTCTCAGCAGCTCAACCTCACACCCGCGAGGTCCCACATCTGCACATACAAACAACCAAATGATAGTATCAACATCTATACAAAATACATATGTCATGCTATCTCAAAAATCAACATATCAAACTCATAAACATACCTCGGTGATCAAACACCTCCCTTGGAGGTAACACCATGTCCGAATCACCCCGGAAGTCAACACCAGCGTATGGATACTACAAAATAACCTACGACATCTACCGCCACACCTGTGCCACCTCATCCGTGAAAAAATGGCCACCCTCGCCACCATCATGGCAAACCAAAATTGTTGACCACCGCCTTAGTCGCAGCTCTCACACCCCAGGAGCGCCCGATAAAATCCTAGGGTGCAACATCGGTACCCTCTCCAAAAACCAGGCTACCAAGATGGACCCAAAGGCAAAGTCCCCTGTGTCGGTAGACTGACATCTGTCCAACTGCCCTACCATCCCGACATGCATCATCAACCCCCAGGCAAAGTGCTCCCCAGCCAGTGCCCTCCCCATAACCCTCAGTTGACCACCACTGATCCGCCGAGTCACGAGGGACCCATACACCCTCACAATCATCGTTGTTACACAACGATGAGCTAGAGCATCCATCGCACTGATGCTCACGATGGAGGCCAACATGTAGTTCTCCCTCGAACAATACCTTTGGCTCAAGGTCGCTAATGACATGTCTGCAGGTAACACCGGCTCTTTCGGTTGGGGCATTCCTCGAAAAAAGAGCCCAGTCAAAAAGTATATATCCCCCATCGCAGTGAATGTGATCTGATCTCCCCGCACCATAAAGCAATGCAGGTCCGGACTCCACATCCAGATCAGAAACTGTAGGAGATACTCCTGCGCCTGTATCAATGGGCACTCGAAGAACTTCAGCAGCCCACAGGCTGCCAAAGTGGCACGAACCCCTGGCTCCTCAACAACCACAACATCCCTCAGCTGGGACCAATCCCTCTCTTGCTAGCCAACCGACATCATGCCAAATGATTTCCTGCAACCACATAATATAGTCCTCGGTCAACCATATTGACCATAAAAAAAAAAAAAACCATTTAAATAGATGAGTTTTTCACCCATCAGCCTTGCCCCCAAGGCATGGTTGTTTAACCCACAAGTGTGCACATATTCTTTTTTGTTCACCCCACAGGCGTAGACATATGCGCGCCTGTCCATCCCACAGGCGCGCATGTCCATCCCACAGGCGCGCACGCAGGCACGCATGTCCATCCCACAGGCGCTCATGCGTGCGTGCCTGCCCACCCTACAGGGGCGCCTCCATGCACCCCTATCATGAACACAGGTGCACATCAAAGTGCGCCTGTCCACTACAGATCCACGCACCCATGCACGGCTATGTAGCAAACAAGCGTGCATATGATGCTCGCCTTTGTCCCCCCCTACAAGATCACCCATGCGCGGTTATCCAGATAACAGGCACGCACTCATGCGCACATATTTTTGGATTGCCCGTGCACTGGGGCGTCCACACCCATAAAACCCTCTGTACGGTCCTCCGTACAGACCCTGCCCTGAAATTGAAAATCTACTTCTATGCAAAACGATAAGACTACCAACTTGAAACTCGCTGGTTCTGGATCGGCTGCCTCATTCTCCCAGAGTCTCCAAATATCTTCTGAATACCTCTCGTCTAGTCACTCTAGCAGCAAGTATAAATGAGGTGGAAAAGTGGGCCCTACAACTATATATAGGCCTTTCCGCCAAACTTCCAATCACCATTCCGAGAGCTCTCGGGTGTCCATTTTTTTCTGATATTTCTCACTAGGGAGAATCGTACTGTAGGATCTGAACCAACCAGGGCCATTGGATCACCCACATATTTTTCATCTCGGGGTTTTAGGAGGTAAAGAGTCGAAACTTTTGTAGCGGGGCTCGCGAAATTGTGAAAGGTGAAGTCACAAAAATAGTGAAGGGATCTGATCCGTTTGCTAGAAGGAGGACACATGTCGCGAGATCACTCGTATCGGGGACTCGAACATCGGAGGTCAGAAAGGGAGGTCATTCAACTTCATGAGTGGCGAAGTTGCGAAAAGAATCAAGACCGTCCATCTGACAGTGGACAGGTGGCGTGCTCGCCAACACGGAGTCATACTTTGTTGACCATTTCGGGGTTTTGTGAGTTGGAGAGTTGGAAGTTCAACATCAAGACTTGCGAAGTGGCAAGGTTCGAAACTCCGAAAAAGGAGAGAAGTTCTGTGTGGGACCTACGAAGAAGACATGTTGAACTTTCTCCATTTTGGCATATCGGAGGATAAGAGGTTGATACTTTCATCCCGAAAGTCCCGAAGTCGCGAGAAGTGAAGTCGCGAAGTAATATAAGCCATCCATCGGAGGAGGACAGGTGGTGGAGATCAGAGGATCTCACAAACTCGAGGTTTCTCCGGGTGAGAGCCCAAAATTTGGGTGTTCAAAATTGTGAGATGCGAAGCCGCGAAGTGTCGGGGTTGCACATAAGAGACACATGGCAGAACTTCATAGTGGGCCCGGAAATTTAACCAATGGACACACGTCACCTATAGGGAGTAGTCAACACCCCGTTGACCTCTCGCATCTCAGGGACTCGGGAGATAAGGGAATGGAAGCTCGATCCTTCAACTCTCGAAGTCATGAGTAGAGAGAAAAAGAGGAGAAAAGTCAAATATCGCCTCTCAGGGATTCGGGAAAGAAAGTTGTCAGGTTTGGACCTTTGAAATTGCAAAGGCGTGAAAGGCGAGAGGTGTTAGCGCTTAGCCTAGCCGATAGTCGCACGGGGAAGGTGCTGACGGAGAAGGAGCCATAATCATTTCGCGATCTTGGGTATTGCGGATTTGAGAAGGAAGAGTCGGGAGTCACGACGCATGAACTCGCGAGATTGTGAGTTGCCAAAAAGGACCTGTGAACCGATAAATTTGCAGATTCCAGTGAGAATCAAAAGAGTCGATCCGGCTCAAGGGCATATAAAATGATCCTATGAGCGGATCCTGGACCGAGGGCCGATAGGTCTTCATAAGAAACTCGGACATGGTCACCCTGTATAGAAGTTGACACAATAAATCAATCAACAAAAGTTATGAAATTCACCTATAACATTTAAAAAATGAAATATTGGAGTAATATCAGAAAAAAAATAATGAAATTTCATAAATTTAGTTGTTGTAGTCATAAGTTGTTAATGTATTTAACATTTACCTGGTGAGGCACTGCGGGTGCCTTTCCACGGTTACCCTGGAAAGATGTAGTGGGTGAAACTTGGACACGGTCACCCTGGACAGAAGTTGACACAATAAATCAATCAACAAAAGTTATGAAATTCACCTGTAACATTTAAAAAATGAAATATTGGAGTAATATCAGAAAAAAAAATAATGAAATTTCAGAAATTTAATTGTTGTAGTCATAAGTTGTTATTGTATTTAACATTTACCTACTAAGGCACAGTGGGTGCCTTTCCACGGTCACCCTGGAGAGATGTAGTGGGTGATTTTCTACCACAGTCACCCTGGACAGATGTTGGCACAATAAATCAATCAATAAAAGTTATGAAATTCACCTGTAACATTAAGAAAATGAAATATTGTAGTAATAACAGAAAAAAAAATGAAATTTATGAAATTCTGTTTTTGTAGTCATAAGTTTTTAGTGTATTTAACATTTACCTGCTGAGGTGATGTGGGTGCCTTTCCATGGTCACCCTCTCTATCTATTCGATTTAATTTGTAATTGATCAACAACTCTTCACCTAGAACTATTGTTTTCATTGCACATACAAATATACGATTTCCTTCACGTCCCTCAAATATGCAATTCAGTTTCTTAGTTGTTGCCACTGGTCGTGTACTATTTATAAAGCCCACAATGTTTCCAGTAGCTTTTGGCCTTCCATCAATATACATAGTTTCCCCTTTATTTTGATTGTTATCTAGTAGTTGTATATAATTTGCGGCAACTCTGTATATTCGCATACTTTACGTATATTGGACCAACATCAACCAGTGATTGTATTTGTATAATGGTCCGACATACTCCATCAATTCAGTTATAGTCCCATAGCCAACATTTATGCCATTAATGGAAAATAACCCCAATCCATGTAAGGACGAAGGAGGAATGCAATACATCCTCCCACCGATGAAGAAATCTATGTCCACTTCAGGTAGCTCCTTAGGTGCCCATCGTTGCACTAGATGTTTATACCTCAAGGGAAACTCAATGTCACCTATGCTCTCAGCATCATAATTACATGACCCTCCGTTAGCAATAAAAAATTGCATGCAGGTATGAAATTTTTTCCTTACCTTTTCCAACCTAGTTGATCTAGAACCGGTAGATATAGTACAACACGTCTCAATTTCAACCTCTCTTACTATATCTTGATCATCACTCAAGGAAGATAGATCCAAAAGATACCTATTTGGTGGTACCTACACTTGTTAAAACAAGAAGATAAGTTATCGTGCCAATATACGTTTTTGGTACCAAGAAAGTTGCATATAGTTGCATTTAGTTGCATAAAGTTGAAATTGCCACACCTATCCGTCGACATATAGCTGCATAAAGTTGAAATTTCCACACCTAGTTGCATATAGTTGCAATATAGTTGCATAAGTTGCATGTAGTTGCATAAGTTGCAATATATTTGCATAAGTTGCAATAAAGTTCCATAAAGTTGCATAAGTTCCATAAAGTTGCTTGGGTGGGATATGGGTGTCATTCACAATTTTTTCACACCATGTATGGAACTTAGGTCTTGTCCATGGTCAGGGAAAAAAAATAAGGTTTTTAGGTCCTAGTTGCATATAGTTTCATATAGTTGCATATAGGTTTTTAGGGAAAGAACATAAGGCATGTTGCATAGTTGCATATAGTTGCATACGAAATTGTTGCAATATAGTTGCATATAGTTGCAATATAGTTGAATATAGTTGCATATAGTTGCATAAGATGCAATATAGCTGCATATAGTTGCATTTGACCACTCACCAATATTTGAGAATATAGTTGCATAAGTTGCAATATAGTTGCATTTGGAATATGTTGGCTAAGTATTGAAATATTGGCTAAGTGTTAAAGTATTGCTAGGATGTTTTAAAGGGCATGGTTATATGTGTGCATGTTGTTCAATGAAATCGGATGAGTAGGACTTAGTTGCATTTGAAGTATTGTAGCCTAAGGCGAAGTTATGGTATTTAACCTTAAGTGAAGAGGCATAGTCTAGTTGTAGTAGGCACAGGTTGCCCAAGCCCTTATGGTCAATGCAAGGTATTTTTTCACAAGCTTAGGTGTCAAAACATACTTGGGATAAACTCAAGTTTGAAAAGAAAAAAATTGGCCAGACTATAGGTTCATGAGTAGTAGTATTCAGACATACTCTTTGCCACTTTTTGAAAGAAAGGTGGTATCATATCTTTTTTTGAGATAGTTTTGGTTCTCATCACCATTGCCACTACTATGACATGTGATATCATGGCATTCTTCATGATATTGGAATGGACTTGAAGCAAAGAAACAAGCTTTGGAATGAGTTTCCAAACATTTGAGTGATGTTCCAATGGCTATATTAGATGTAGAGATGTATTCACATCATGAAGAAAATGATGGTGGATAGGCTCTTAATATTCCAAGGGTCAAGACTAGGCTTGCAACCTAGGAAATGGATGTGTAGAAGATGGAAAATTGTCTTTGCAAGAATGGAGAAAGTGAAGAATCCTTAGAAGAAGAGATGATCGACATCAACCACAGATTTAAAAATTATATAGAAGAGTGTCAAAATATTGTAAAATTGATCACCACAAACTTCAACACCGATGTTGATGAATGCTTGAAAATAGTGGAAGTCTATTGTGTAATTCAAAGACTAGGAAGACATTATTAAGCTCTTGACACAAGTTATTGCCTATAGGCATAGTTCATCAATTCCTATGAGGATAAAGATCATGATGTAAAGAATTGTCCAATGAAGTTTAATTTGTCTACTATGGAGAAAGTGGACAAAGCCTCCACGATTGGTCATTTGCAAGTATTGTGTGTTGTGCTAGAAGACAAGTGTACAATAATCCAAGAGAAATATTTCACAGGACTTTTCTATGTTCCAACGGTATTTAATGGAAGATCAATTGATACCATGGTTGATACTGGGGAGAACCACAATTACATGAAGGAAGATGTTTTAAGAGAGCTTGGGTTGCAACTTTATTTTACATGGACTTCCTTCAAATGAATGGAATTAGAAGTGGAAAAGGTTGATGGAATGACCAATGGAACCACATTCAATCTTAGAGATTGGAATGGAATTGCAAGTTTCTCCATTATTCGCATGGATGACTATGAGGGAAATAATTCCCAAGGAAGGTGAAGGAAGTGCTTGTGGCTCACTTAGATTTTTTGGTCATCCTTTTATGCCAAGATCCATGTTTCATCCTTACAACCTGTAAAGGGGATGATAAGCCTTGTAGTAGAGAACTTGGAGGAATTAAAATTGATGGATAATCTATATGTGATACATCAAGAGAAATTATTATACAACCATTTATGGAAAATAAATCAATGAAGGTTTTCTAACAATGACTCACTAAGCTTGAGGATCCACCCGTCATCCCTATAATAAGGAAGTGGCATGAAGACATTGGCAGAATGAATTCCTTGAGCATGGTTTTTACAACCTGTAAAGGGGATGATAAACCTTGTAGTAGATAAATTGGAACCAGAATCATATGATGGAACCCACAATGCTAAGTTACTTAAGTTGGGATGTTGAATAATAATTGGAACATATGAGTGGAAGTTCACATGAGGCCAAGGTGAATCTCACAGTAATGTTCTTGATAGGTACTACGAATATTTGGTGGAGAAATTGAGTAGAGGACTTAAAATCCAATCATACTATATATAATATTGACAATTGGTAAGAGATGAAAGTAGCCTTGAAGGCTCAATTTGGGCTAGGAAATTGAATTAATATTGGATTACATGAAATCAATTATTGGCTCTTAAGAATATATGTAGGATTAAAGATTACATCAAGTATTTTTTAGGCCTCATGTTGGAGATGAAGGAAATGTTTGAAGAAGATAGGTTGTTCCACTTCATGAATGGCTTGAAACCTTGGGTGTAGAGTGATTTATAACGCTAGATTGTGTATACCCTTGCAAAAAGACATCACTATAGTAGAAAAGTTGTTGGAATACAAGGTAGAGGAAAAAGGAGTTCCAATTATATGAGAGGATGCTTCATTAAGGGAGAAGTGGTTTGATAAGAATAAGAAGAAAGAAAAAGGGAAGGTGAAGCTATCTAGGAAGTTTGGTGAGGACAAGGCCAAGCAACTAGATGCACCTAAGAAAAAGGGTATGCCTATTTCCTACTGGATTTGTGAAAAATATCATCATGTAAAGAATTGTCCAATGAAGTATAATTTTTCTACTATCGAGAAAGTGGACAAAGCCTCCATGATTGGTCTTTTGCGAGTATTTTGTGTTGTGATAGAAGACAAGTGTACAATAATCCAAGAGAAATATTTCATAGGAATTTTCTATGTTCGAGCGGTATTTAATGGAAGATCAATTGATACCATGGGTGATACTGGGGTGAACCACAATTCCATGAAAGAAGATATTTTAAGAGAGCTTGGGTTGCAACTTGAGTTTACATGGACTTCCTTCAAATGAATGAAACTAGAAGTGGAAAAGGTTGATGGAATGACCAATGGAACCACATTCAAGCTTAGAGATTGGAGTGGAATTGCAAGTTTCTCCATTATTCGCATGGATGAATATGAGGGAAATAGTTCCCAAGGAAGGTGAAGGAAGTGCTTGTGACTCACTTAGATTTTTTGGCCATCCTTTTAGGCCAAGATCCATGTTTCATCCTTACAACCTGTAAAGGGGATGAGAAACCTTGTAGTAGATAAATTGGAGGAATTGTAATTGATGTATAATCTATATGCGAGACATCAAGAGAAAACCTTATGCAACCTTCGATGGAAAACATTTGAATGAAGGTTTTGTAAAACAGATTCACTAGGCTTGAATATCCATGTGTCATCCCTATAATAAGGAAGCAACATGAAGTCATTGGTAGAATGGATTCCTTGAGCATGGTTTTTACAACCTGTAAAGGGGATGAAAAACCTTGTAGTATAGAACTTGGAGGAATTGGAATCGAGGGAAAATCTAAATGTGATACATCAAGAGAAATTCATATGCAATCTTTGATGGACAACAATACAGTGAATTTATTGTAACAAAGACTCAATAGGATTGAATTCATAGTGGAATCCATAGTGACAATAGTATCTGGAATGATGGATGTTTTCTTATATAATAAAGACATTCTAGTTCTATGTGGATAAATGGAGTTAGTAGAAGATTCAAACAAGGAATCTAGTGAATAATTTGACCTATATGGGCTAGATTTGAAAAAAAACCAATAGTCCTTGTGAATGAGTTTTTCCCTTATGCCTCATCACTTTTAAGGAATCCCCCTTTTATATGATACTCTCCCTGCACTTGCAAAATGCTTCACTATAAGGTGGAACCAATCTCCTTCATTTACAACTTTGACTATCCCCGATGGTGCCTCTTCCTTCTTCATGAATTGTTTACTATCTATCCAATGTCCAATGGTGTTGCACCTAAAGTGCCATGTGTGGAACAATTGGACCCAAGGTACCCAAGAGCACCGGAAAAGGGTGCACCTAACAAGTGTGTACAATGGATTCATGCTTGAAAGATACGTTCTTAGTGGATGTCCACCCAATGGTAGAAGAGATCAAGGGTTGAGACAAATGGTAGAAGTGCCTTTGGTCATATGTCTGTGTGTGTGCATGCACACCCGTCACACTATGGTATAGAGGCAATTCAAAGAAGTTTTCATAACAATGACCCAAGTTCAATTCATGGTGAGCTCCCTCCACACCTAGATGCTTGTTGCCTCTTTGTTGTGAGCTCCCTCCACACCTAGATGCTTGTTTCCTCATGGAGGTTTGTTCAACAATTACTTTGATTCCTTTACCCCTTTTAGTAGAAACTCTTGAGTATTTTTTTCAAACATTTATTATCTCATCATAAGTGCATTTGTAAATATCTACAAATGTGATCAAATTTAAAGCTTTCATATCATTATCTCTTACTTCTATCAAGAGAATTGTCTTAGGAGATTTTTTGTCAATTGAGCAATCAATAGATCTCTTTTAACCAAAGTGAAATATCTTAGCATAGTCCTCTAATGATTTGTCCTTTCTAATTCATTTGGAATAGTTAATCTCTTGATCAGTCTCCATATTTTCAATATTCAATGTATTTCTCTATAAAAAGATTCTTCATAGTTTCCAATGTCTAAATATTATGTATATCTAGACCTATGAACCATTTGAGGGATATTTCCTTCAAAGTAGAGGGGGAAATTCTCAACTGGGCATAATTATTATATTCATAAGTGTTGCAAAGGGATTCAAATTCAAAGATAAAAGTGTCTAGGACCTCAGTGATCATTCTATGAAATTGGGGAAGAGATGCTAGATTTTTTTTTTCATTCTTACTTGTTTCCCTATACCCAAATTCTTCGACACTTTCTTCAAATATTCGTTTTGGACTATATTCAATGGTTATTAACTTACACTACTCCCATGGGGATTTTTTCTTCTCATGGCACAATCAAGGGGATTGGTCATGTGTGAGTTGTAAACAATTATGGTTAGGGCCCTTCAATTTTGAAACCGATTATGAGCCTAGTGCTAAGGGTACGATTGGAGCATTTTAAAAGGATGACTTATCATTTCATAAAGAATTCTATCAAATATTTCATCAAACATTCTATCAAGAATTTCATCAAATAATTAGAATGCACACTCAAGAGATAGGAGAAAGAAGTCAAACCATTTCCTCCGGCAATGTGCCCTCCTATGGTGCAAAAATGTGTGCCCTCCTCCTCTGCAAATCTGTGTGCCCTCCTCTACAAATACATTTTCCCTAGCCTCCTCCTGCATTCCCTCCTCCCGTGTGCCTCTCCCTCCTTCTCCTCCTTCTCCCCCTTCCACTCTACGTGAAAATGTTTGTGCCCTAGCCTCCTCATGTGAGCCTCTCCCTCCTTCTCCTCCTTCTCCCATCCTCCTCTCCCTTCTGTTCTCCAAATCCATCCTCCTCTCCCTTCTGTCCTCCAAATTTGTGGGACTGTGGTGGTGGTTGCTTCCAGCTCTGTGCGCAAGTGGTGGGACTTTGGTGCCAAATTCATGCAAGGACTGTGGTGGTGGTTGCTTGCAACTCTGCGCGTGAGTGGTGGGACTGTGGTGGTGAGTGCGTGCAACTCTGCGCATGAGTGTATGCATTTTGAAATTATGTTTTGGCTGTGTTTTGTTTCATTTTCATTTTTATTTTATGTTGTTTTGATTTTTGTTTTTTTTATATTATATATATAATATATATAATATATATTATATATATAACATATTATATATTATATATAGGCCTAGACTATAACTCTAGACAAGACTCTAGACAAAAGATAAACTAAAAAGTAGTCAAATAGGCCTAGACTATAACTCTTCCAAACTCTTCCATCTAAATCATTGGGGGGCCACCGAGAAAAGAGAATAAAGAGAAGGATGTGGGTTGTCCAAATATGTCTAGGCCAATAGAAATACATCTTAGATGTCCTCCCTCATACAAGAGCCACCTCGATAGAAGCCTAATAGAATGGCCACTAAGATACCTCTTCATAGATGCATGAAACATGTTACCTTTCCTTCAATATGAAATGAAATGGTCATGGAATATTCATTATTTAAAGAGCTA
>ML804078.1:110174-159135 GCA_009831015.1 Picea engelmannii
TCAATCTAATATAATATGCATTCTTAGTCCCTACCTTCCACCACGATGAAAAAAACTTCCCCTCATTTCTACTTTCATCCAAAATCCAGGTGCATAAATTTATTGTAACCTTTCTATTTAAAAATGTTCTTATTGTATTTTAAACTAATATTTATTTAGTTGCAATTACCTAAACTGCTCTGATCTGTATTTCGACTTGTTTATTGTTCCATGTATTTTTTTTTTTTTTAAACATAAGTTGTAGAAGAATTGTATTAATAGGATGCGCCAAAGCTAACAACATCAAACCAATCTACAATCAAGGCATATAGCCGAAGAATTAGGAGTATTTCAAATTTCAAATTTTCTCACCCTCTCTGGACCTTGTCTATGATCATCTCGACTGTATACATCCTTACAAAACTTCCCTAGGCACCAAAATATCTTAAAATACATTAGCTATCTATTGGGGCAGAGACTTGACCAATAACGAGTTAAGGGATGGGGAGTGCCCCCCTTACTCCATTTGTTTCAAATTCACCTTTGCTTATTCTCGATCCGTCTTAGCCCAAAGATCGGCAAGGGGGTTGAGATCTCTCTTGATATGGAAGAGATTAATTTCTCCAAATCTTTCAACATTAGTCCTGATTCGTTGAAGGATGCCATTTAAAAGGTTTTTCTCCATTGTTTGTTTTTCGATAATTGCTTTAACTATCAACATAGAATCTAAATATAGATCGACGATATAGATTTAAATATTGATATGGCTAGTATCTTAGCAAAGGTTAATGTCCCTGTCCCTCTTAGTACTGATATTGTATTTTTTTTTTAAATACCTACAATATAGTCACTATTGCGACATCTTGGAGTGTCGCTCCCATAGCAACCACGTCAGAGATGATACCTCTTAACGTCGCTCTTCCCATGTTCTAGACATCTCTCTTGCCACCTTCAAGATTTCGGTCTTGCCACGTTCAATATGTCTCTATTGCCACATCTAAGATGTCTCTCTTGCCACGTTCCTGGCATCTCTCTTCCCACATTTTAGACGTCTCTCTTGCCACCTTCAAGACGTTGGTCTTGCCACGTTCAAGACATCTCTCTTGCCACGTTTAAGATGTCGCTCTTGCCACGTTCAAGACGTCTCTCTTGCCACATTCCAGATGTCTCTCTTTCCACGTTTAAGACGTCGCTCTTGCCATGTTCAAGACGTCTCTCTTGCCACGTTCAAGACGTCGCTCTTGCCACGTTCCAGATGTCTCTATTGCCACGTTTTAGACGTCTCTCTTGCCACGTTCAAGACGTTGGTCTTTCCAAGTTCAAGACGTCACAATAATGACGAAATCTATGTCGTCGGAAAAGAGACGTCATGTGAAACAACGTTTGAGGGGGTCCATTGTTTGTCATTCTCCCGACAATATAAAGTGGCAATTGCGTCGAATGCACCGTCGGAATTTGACCCAAATGCACTAGTGACCCTTTGCCACTGATGTCAAAGGGGGAGATAAATTGGGATCATGATGATAAGGGGATCATGAGTGTTTCCATGAATGAAAAAGGGGGAGATTGTTGGAATATTGGTTGTTGTCATTGATGTCAACCCTAGTCATGGGTTTTGGACCACATGATTGATGAAGGTATTTGGACATGAAGGAAAATGAACATGCAGATACAAAACCCATGGATGGATAGTATACATCATGTTGTTTTCGGTGGTATGTGGCACATCACGTGGATCCTCATGGTTGAGGAGAAATCATTTTTTGAAGATGACAAAGTGAATTGAAGAAGGAAGTACATGTAGGCCCTAAAGATAATTAAAGAAAAGAATTACAAAATAAGAAAGTGTAAGGTCGGCCCTAATGTTAAAAGGAAGTGACATAAATGGTATAAATAAACATAATTATACATTCATTTGATACAAGTCGAATTTAAGAGGAAATAAGAAGAAAAGAAGGCCGGATTTCAGGGGAGGATGAAGTCTTTTGGTGATGTGTTCTAAGGTATGTTATTTTTAGGTCATCTTACCATTTTTGCTATAACAATTTTTATAGAACGATTCAGATGGTGAAATTGTTATGGTATTGAGAAGACATTTCAAGGTACCTCTGGTAAAAATCTCATCTATTTATTCACTATAATTATGGAGATACACTCTGTGGAAGATAGGGTTTGTGACCAGTCCTGAAGCTAGTCAATAAACAGGTGTTCCCGGTAAAACAATCATAACTTTTTCATCGAGAATCCAAATGAAGTGGGAAAAATTTCATTCGAAATAGTACAGAATTTAGTTTCTTGTGTGTGAGTTTTAGAATGAGATGTTAATTATTGAGTGTGGGGCATCCTGTGCAAGTTCACTCTCCTGAATAGACCAGAATTGAATAAAGTCTACCATTCTTTCTATAACCTCTTTTTGGGGAGGATTCAAGGAGTGAAAATTCGAGGATTTTCAGAGAATACATTGAGTAATATTATCTATAGGATCAGATTACTCCAATAATTGAAGAATTGCAGAAATTGAAGAAGTCTGAGGAAGCATTATCAAGTTCTATGTGATGATTGGTTGATGGTGATGATTTAATGTAAAGTTTTATTATCTCTCATATATTCTTGGGTGGGAGGAAGGGGCAAGGATGGAGAGTTCAAATCTCTCTTGATATTGGAGGATTGTATCTTCCTCTTGGAGTTTTATCCCTCCCTTTACATTTGGAAGTTGTAGCTACCTTTGGAAGTCATTACTTCCCTTGAACAATAACTATTGATTATTTCTCATATATTGTGCATGGTGTATTGTGGTGTATTGGTGTAACTCTTATACTATTGTTCATTGTTCATTGGATATAGTTTAATGGTTTAATTATAATTTGAAAAAGGTTTTAAATTGTACTTGATACTGATTCACCCCCCTCTCAATATCAACATACATGTCCTAAAAAATTCACTATGTGTTTGCATTTCCATCCCTTCTAATAGAAAGAAGGGTGTTTTACATTGATGAATATGGTTTCCTCTCAATGGGATACACACATGAAGATATAAATGGAACTTATAGGAGGACATCAGCTCAAATTAAGAAAAAAGACATATTTTCACTGCTACAGATGGTGAAAACTTATAGATGTGAAGATCACATTTTCTTCATCTCATATCTAATTCATGAATTTTTTGACTTACAAAAGCTTCATGGATCCACACTTGTTGGGAAATAACCACAAGATAATTGGTATCAAAGGATGCCACTACTTCAAATTCCAACTTCTTTATGACACACCAATCATGCAATATAAAGCCTCGATTGATAAGGGAGGGGAAAAATATTGGCATCCGACCATGATAACTTATTGGGAGAATATATACAAGGATTTGGTCATGCCTTTTATGATCAATGAGCACTCAAGAAACAATTTTTAGCCATCCACAATGTGGGATATAAACAACAACATTCATATACAACCCAAACATGAAGTCATGAAACCTTCTTGAGGGATAATGTCCACATTATAGGGGATCATTATGTTGGACCTATATATAACAATTCCATAGATGAATTTCCTAGTACAATTTCCTTGTAAAATTTGTATAAGATATTTGGAGAATGATAATTTTGAGAATGATAATGATTAATTGATGATGGACATAACTACATCGTTGGTATGATTAGGCGCAGTCACACAGAGCTCCTCTTGGTTTCGAGAATAGTTCATTCTCTACTAAATAAGGGAAACCACGTGAAGGTGGAAGCTCTAATTATGCCCCCCCCTCCTCACATCACTCTCAATTTCCCCATATTATCTAATTTGAAATTATAAAGAACATGTATCCTATACTATATTATACAAAATAAAAACATATAAAGATCATATAAAAGATATAAACACAGACCTCTTCTTTTCAACAATTAAATATCAATCATCTTCTTCTTCATCCAGTTCAACATATGTATCAAGATTTGGTTCAGAATAGATATTGGTGAAAGGCTCATTCCTATCAACATCATCATCAACGTCATTTTCTCTACTATAGTTATCGATATTGTCAATGAGATCGTCGTCTCCTACATTTGGATGATCAACATCTTCAACTTCTTTGTCTAACACATCGATTACATGAGCCACCTACTCTTGATCTTCATAATCATGATATTATTCCTCATTATTATATTCATCCTTGGCTACATGATTGTAGTTCACTGGTCTTCCTCTTGGATCATATCTAACAACGTATGACCAACCTGTTTTACCAGGTACCTCTGAGTAAAATAATTTCTCACATTGACTTGGAAGAACATAAGGCTCTGTACCTGTTTCAAATTCACTTGTATTAACCATGTTAAATCCATTATCATTCTCAATAATAATTCTTTTAGGATCACAGTCATGCATCAGTAGCCTGTACCATTTAACCTCAAACAAAACTATTTTAAAGGAATTAAAATCACACTGAATTATATTCTCCAAATGGCCATAGTACCTATTCTCAATTTCTTCCAGATTTCTATCACTTCTAGAGGAAATGTCGGTGACCTTAAACACTATAGTTATCCCACAATCTGAGGTTTTCATCTTATCATCCAACATTTTGATATAAAATTTACGACCATTACACCACATAGCCTTGTGATGTTTCAACTGCAACATGGACAAGAAGTAAAAAACAAATTGTGAATGAATGATCCTCATATAGGACTTACTAAATATATATTTCAATAATTAAACAAATTAAATACATTGAAAATTGGGAAATAACTAGGAAAATGTGGGTAACAAATTTAACTTGCTTGTTTATCTTCTAAACCAAAGGCTAAATCAACTTCCCTTGATGTAAGATCAGGAAATTTATCTCGATAACGATGCATTGTTTTAATAATATTACTCACCCCTTCCCATGATAACCTATTGAAGTATTCTTAAATATATTCTATCCAATTCTCCATTCAATCAAGGTTGTTTGCAATGTATAAATGTAAAGCATCCCACTCTCGAGAAACTATATGACAACATAAAAATTTAATATCATTAATTAGTTATTGTTAATAAATTAATAATTTAATAGATGTGTAATATACTAAATCTACGTCAATATCTAATAATTACCTTTCACAATCCTCATTTTACCTTTCCCCAATAGGACCTCCCCTTCAAAAATTTTGATGGAGTCGAGATGCCAAATGTGAGGCACATTCATATTTTTTGATAATTTAGGTAGATATTGACTAAAATACACCATGCATTGATATACCATATATCCCTCAACCATAGAACCCTCTGGACATGCTCTTTGTCTGACAAAAGCCTTCAGTGACTTCAACTGCCTCTCCACCATCCACATCGACCTTGTGTGGACTGGTCCACATAATTCAATCTCCTCAACTTGGTGTATGAGGTAGTGTTCTTGTGCATTGAAAAATGCTGGAGGTATATATTGTTTCATTTGACACATTAGTCGTGGAAGGAATTTCTCTCTTCCAATACCTTATATCTTCTTTATGGATTTATTTTGATGATAGCCACCTACAAATATCGATGCAATAAAATAATATCAAGGCATACATAAATTTGCAGATAAAAGATAATATGTCAATAAGTTCCAATACAAATCACATAAGAAGTACATTTTCCTTATAAAACAATACTTACCTCATGTATTTGCCAAGTACATAAATAATTTGTTATATGTTGTTGTCAAAGTCGTCTGGGAGAGATAAATATAGAACATACTATAACAAAAAACAAATAATTATTATTTGTTTCCAAAAAATGCATACCAATAAGAAAATATATTATAACCTACTAATTACCTTAATGAATGTATGCTAGTCATGTGTTTTAACCCCACCAAAATCACCTTTTTCAGTTAAGATGTTTTGTATGTTCGATGAAAACCCCGTCAGAAACCTAATTTTTTGAATGACCTCTTTTACAATATTGCTTTGTTGCTCCGTCAATAACCAAGGAAGACTAGTATTTTGTTCACAACCATTGCTATCAGAATTAATAATAACACTTTGCAAGGCATGATTAGCTTCTCGGATGTCACAACAAATCTTTCCAATTCTCTCTTTGTCAGTCCTTCCATCTAATATTCTCCATAAAAATTCTGTTATGTTCTTCCCGATATGCATTGTATCAAACAAATGAACTATTTGTAGGTGCTCGTAGTATGGCAATCTACTGAATTGCATCGGGTAACTTTTCATTCCTAGTGGAAGCCCATTCGTGACTTAATGACATTCATGAAACATCAACAAATTGAAATTAACACTAATTTATAATGGGACAAAATGAAATTAATACTAATGAAATTAACCAAAGATATATATAATAGGTCATACATACATAATTTGCATACCTTGACGATTTCTAATATATTCCAACTTTCATAGGAGAGGTGTCATACTTCGTGGTTTGATTTTCATTTTCTTCTTTACCATTGAAATTTTCTTTGTCTGTAGTTCGATAACTATGGTTCTTAGGCAGAAAGTGCCTATACTCATCAAACACTTCCTTTGCTAAACTCCTTGAACGATGAAATTTTATGCTAGGACCACAAACCGGGCATGCAAATTTACCCTTTGTTTGAAGACCTACAAGATATATGAATAAATGTAGCATCAAATTAGAGTTACAATTTAAAATAATGCATGATTTTTTCAAAAATGATATATAATATTAAATCACAAAAATAAAGTAACAATATACCACAAAAATGTGTTAACCCAGGAGCATCATGAATTGCGTCATGAATTGTCCATGATAGTATTCCATGGAATTGAAATCATCTTTGCCTTATTGGTCTAGAGATGTCATACATAGTGATGCCAACGCATAACTTCAACAACTCATCGATGAGAGGCTCAATATATACATTCATATATTTAACCTAGTACCTACCTGATTGGTTCAACCTACAACATGATTAATTATACTTATCTAGATGTTGTGATATATAAAAGAAATAATTACCATGCATGAAACAAATAAATGAAATATTTTGTCATGCTTTAAAGAAAATAAAAGATAATTAAATACCTGGAACAATCATTGCCAACATTGTGTGCTCTCTCTTGATCAACATCCAAGGAGGAAGGTTATTGTTTATAACAAAAACATGCCACACTGAGTACGTAGAACGAAGCTCTCCAAATGGATTGACACCATCAGCTGCCAACAAAAGTCTAACATTATGAGGTTCTTCTTTAAAAATTGACCACTTTTCTTCGATGTAGTTCAATGCATAACCATCTGTAGGCATTCAGAGAAAATTGTCTCAACTTTTTTTCTTTGCATGGAAATCCATAAACTGTGCTATACTTTGGCACCTGAACAACCATTGGAAACATGGAATTATCGGAATATAACGAAGAAATTTGCGAGACACCTTCTTTGATGCTTTATCGATTCAATATCTACTTATTTGACATTGTGGGAATTAATTGTTTAATTCATATTGTCCATAATATATGATATGATCATTAGGACATGCATCAATAGCCTGATAGTCCATTCCAATTTCTTTCATAATCACGGATATTTCTCGATATGTGCATGGAAAAATATTTGACGTTGGTAATAGAACATCACCTAACAATCTACAAAATTATAAACAATAAGTCAATGTAAACAATATTGATCATCAATTTATCATCCAATATACTAATTTACAAATTAGAAAACAATAGCAATATAGGAATAAATTGAACCTTTTAAGTATTTGTGAACATGCAAGCATAAATAATTAACAAATTAAATACCTTAGTATCTGTGTGAGACATGTGTTTGATACACCATTAAAAACCTTCAAGTTCACCAACAACAATATAGCAGATAAAAGATTTATTGTTGAGCCTTCATAAAGAGGTTGACGTGACTTCTCGAGTAGAGGATCAACATCATGACTATCATCCTGGTTGTCCTCATCCATTGGAGCAAACGTGTCTTGGATCAATCTATGTATCTCATATTCCTTATTTGAATCACTAACGTTATCTCCATCCATATCATCATTAATAACTTGATCAGCAGCTTCAATATTCTGATCTAGAAGTTCATCTCCATGTAAAGTAGTATTTCTGCTAGTACTTGACAAATAACTCTCTGGAGGTCGACACTTTGGGGGCATCATCTATATATTTAAAAAACAACATAGAAAAGTTAGTGTGTATAGAAAATATAAAAATCCTGATAAGAAATATTACTAAAATTCATGACATATTGATTATTACAGAGAATACATTAAATATTGAATCCTCTTACCAAGGGACGATATTCATAACCCCCTTCAGCGTGCCCCTTCTCCCTACAATGTTTTTGGGCTGTTGTTATTAAAAGTCTTCTATTTTGCAAGCCTCTACAATCATAGCAAGGGAAATAACATTTTCCATCACCCCTCGCCTCTAATGCCGCTCTTAACCGAGCAAGATTCCTGTCATTTTCGTTCATTGTGACAAATCCTTGTCCTAACAAGTAATTGTCTTACCTACACCATACCAAACATTAAGTTGTCAATTTTTTATATTTTGGCTACTCCTTTTGATTATGATATGTTTATTTACAATGACCTACATCTTTATAATAAGGTCAACATCTTTATTATAATTAGGTGATCATATGTGTAGAGGATCAACATCATGACGACATAGATAACATCTTTATAATAAGTTCATATGTGTACAAATGTTTTCTTTATATAATAACGACATGTATACCTAACATAAGTTTAGGGTTAGTGTTTATGTACCTTATTAGTCCCTGCTAAAGAAGGGAATATAACAATCAATTATTATCATTTCACTAATCAGGGTTGATTTTCAAGAGCAATTCCATATCTTTATCAATGAAAAGAGAGAGAGATTATAGCTACAATTGAAGGGAAAAGGGTATGTGGATTACATAAACCTAGAATATTATGGAATCCACATACCCTTTTCCATAGAATATACTAACTAGATCCAATTAAAACCAAAGACATGAAATATGGTACTACACATATTATAATATATTATCAAGGAAAAAACAAGCTAAATGAAAATTGGACATTTGAAAAAAAAATTACAAGTTAAATGAGTACATCAATAAAAAATAACATACTAACCTTGCAAGTTCAAAATCCGAGCTATGTAGATTGAGAATTGGATTTGTTCAACAAATGGGTGATGGGAAATATAAACAGCTCAAACAAAAGCCAAGAACAGTGTTGCAACTATAGCAATTGTGTCGCAAAGTCTCTTAAAGTCACATATATATAGATAAAATAGTCAACTAGGAATTAACACCGACCAATGAGATGGGAAAATTTTTTGTCGCTATTGCCACAAAAATTCGTCGCTATAGCGATGAAAATTCAGACTAGGTTAAATTAATATTTTCGTGGATATTGCGATGAATGTGTGTGGAAATATCGATGATAATCCCACCCTGTTTAAAAAAATGATGAAACTAGTGGAAGCGTGGAAACGTTTCGTGGAATAATCCACCCATATGTAGTAGTGTTCAAAGAAGAGATTGGAAGTGGCCTCTGCTGTGATTCTCTTATTGCAGGAAACCAGAATCACCATCTTAGAAAAGCGATCAACAAACAAAAAAACACGATCATTTCCCCGCTTGGTAGATGAGAGGCCCGACATGTAGTATATTGAGATGTATTCCCATGGCCTTTTAGGAGTAGGAAGAGGGGTGTACAAGCCCTGTTTCTTAGTGTTCAGTTTGGAAATAGCGCAGGCAGTGAAGGACCTGATATACTTGTTGACCTCGTGTCAAAGTTTCTGCCAGTATAAATGTTTATGTAGCATCACCACTGTCTTTTCGACGCTGAAGTGTCCTGCCACCCAAATGTAGTGGGTTTCCTAGATCAGCTTCACTTGCTCACTTGATGGAACACAGATATGGCCCAGATGACACAACAACCCATCCTGAAGATGGAAATTATCGACAATTGTGTTTGCACCCAACATTTGGTAGGTGGTGATGATTCTGGGTATATCTCATAGATTTGGGGCCATCTAGAGGTCTCATGGCTGCAAGAGTCTAGCACAGTGGTGAGTGTCGCAACTGGTGGTCTGTTGAGGCAATCAACGACGTGGTTGGTGCTTCTTGTTTTATACTTGATGTTGAGGTGGAATTGTTGCAAGTATGTGGACCAATTTTGATGGCGGTCATTTTGCAATTTTCCTTGTGTCTGCATGAACTGTAGTGGCTTATGATCAGTGTGGATGACTGTCTCCTTCTCAAGAATGTAATGTCTCCACTGGTGGTAGGATTGTACAATGGAGTACATTTCTTTGTTGTAAGTAGGGTACTTTCAGAAATCATCTGATAGTGTCTCACTATGATAGGCCATGGGGTGGACATGTTGAGTGAGAACGATGCCCACAACATAGTTTGAAGCATATGTCTCGATCTCAAAGGGTTGTTGCAGGTATGGTAGTGAAAGTATTGGGTTTCAGCACAAGAACTGCTTCAAATCATCGAATGCTTGTTTTTGGGACCGGCCCCATGCAAATTTCTCCTTACCACCACCCCTGGTTATTTAGCTGAGGGCCCATGTAATATGGGAGAATCCCAACATGAACCTATGGTAGAAATTGGCAAGGCCCAACAAGCTTTGAAGCTCAGTGAGTGTAGTTCAGGCTCGTCAGTCATATATGACTTGGATATTGGCTAGATCCACATGTACTCCATGTTGATCAATGATGTTTCCTAGGTAATGGACCCAGTCCATGCCAAAGGAGCATTTTTCCAAGTTGGTGTATAGCTTGTGTTGTCACGGGGTGTGAAAAACCTACTGAATATGTTGCAAGTGTTCGGCCCAAGTCTTGTTGTAAATGAGAATGTCATCCAAATACACCACTACAAAAGTATTGGTGAATGATCGCAACATATTGTCCATCATCCTCATAAAAGTGGCTGGGGCATTTGTCAAACCAAAGGGCATGATCAACCACTCAAAAAGGCCTTCCTTTAAGTTGAAGGCAGTCTTCCATACATCTGTCTATTCTACCGGGACATGGTGGTAGCCAGACTTCAGATCAATCTTACTAAAGTATTTGGCCCCATGAGTCTATCAAGGAGGTCATCGATTCGAGGAATCGGGTACCAGTTTCTGACTGTGATTTTATTCATATCCCGGTAATCAATGCAGAGTCGTCAGGTTCCATATTTCTTATGTACCAGCACGATTGGGTTCCCGTAAGGTGATGAGATAGGATGGATTTTCCCCTTGTGGATAATTTCTTGGATCTATCGCTTGATCTCCTCGTTATCTAATAGAGAGTGGTGATAGACAGGCCCATTGGGCAGTGGTGCGTAGGGGGTCATATATATGGCGTGGTTGACCTGGTAGATCATAGGTATCCCAGTAGGTGAGGAGAAGATATTTGAGTATTCTTCCACGACCTTATCTACTTGATTATGTTATGTGGAGAGGTCGGTCACAGACACCCTGGATGTAGCTATGATCTTTCTCTCATTCTGAGAGAAAATCATGAAGCATACAAACTTCCCCATCTGAGAGATGACCTTCCTTCATTACTTAGCAGAGATCAAGGAAATAACACTAGGTGGGACTGCCTCAGGTATCTTGTGCAATTTCCTATTCAAAGTAATAATAACACTACAAGGCTTAGACTCATATACAACATGACGTTTCCATAAATAAGCGTGGCCCAAAATAACATCACAAACTTCGAGAGGAGAAACATCACACAATACCTCATCTTTGAAGGGCTTGATGTCATATGACAGTCGACACTGTTGGCTGACGCGGAGATCACTTCCTTGGCAAATCCATCCAATGGTGTAGGGTTGTGGGTGCGGCATTGTCGAAAGGGCCAGCTGCTTGACAAACTCTGCTAAGATGAGGTTCTTATTGCTACCACTATCAATGATTAAGTTTAGTTTGGTGCCTTTTACCCACATCTGTGAATGGAAGAGGTGATCTCCTTCTTTTGGCTCATCTGGTTCACTAGGCTGGAGCTTGGTGGTAGAAACGGTGGTACTGGATTCCGCATCAATGATCTGTCTTCCCCTTTCTAGTTCTAACTCAGAGTCATAACCCACATCTAATTTAGAGGCTTTCACTTTGGCCACCAGTGACTACTTTGAGTAACATTCAACAATGTTATGCCAAGGGTTCTTATGGAAGTCGCACCACTTCCTAGTATCTTTCTTTGTTTTTTCGGTGTCTTTATTTTCTTGCGGCTTGGACTGGTTGTCCTGATACAATCCATATTTTATATCTCCTTTGTTCTATGGGTTGGGGCTGCCCTTTCCTGGCTTTTACTGTGAGGGGTTCCCAGGCCCAAATTGTCGCATCTGTTTTTTGATCTTCTTCTCAATTTTGACAACATATCGGTAGGTCGCACCCAAGGATGAGATGTCCATAAATTACATTGTGGTCTCGATGTATCTATGCAGGGAACCATGAAACTTGAGCACCATATGTCACTCTTAATATTTTATACCCACCTTGGTGCGCAAGGTATGCAAGATATTTGCGAAATCTGGCACTGCTTGGTCTCTTTCTTGCTATTGTGTGGTCCATTTGGTATACAAGTCATCATAATTTCTGACAGGGTAGTATTGTTCCTTAATAACATCCCTGAAGGATTCCCCGGTGGTCGTGACTGTAAATAAGGAGTGTTCCTTTGTTTCCTTTTTCTCACAGAACGTTTCCCACCAATCTTTGACATGGGGAACGACTTTGAGGAGCGCAAAAGTAATCTTTTTTATTTTCAAAAAGTTTTGGACAGAAAAATACCCTTCTAGTAGATTCAACCACTTGTGTTTAGCATATGGATCTATCTGACCTTCAAATATAGGAATATCAAAGTTTATTTGTACCTTGAAGGGGGCGGTTGTAATGTCCCCCACCTCTTAGAGAGGTGATGTGGAGACTCACTGGCCTGGGCACCCCCACTAGGTCATAGTCTTACACTGAAGGGGGAAGTCAAGGAGGCTAAAGTTAAATTTTTAAGTTGACTTAAGAAAGGAAAAGGGATTAAGGGTAAAAGATAACTCAACAGAAGAATAGAATATTAACCCTGGGAATTAACCTAACTCAACAAAGAATTAGAAGGAAAAAAGTATAAGTAAGAGCTGGGGCGCACCTATTAGGAATTCTAGTTTTGGATTAGCATTTGCTATTTCTCTTGAGCATTGAGTTTGGGGGTTTTTCTATACAAACCATTGTGAGCAACTCAGTGATGAAATATCCACTCACCTTGTTCCGCAGCTTGGTCTCGGGGATGAAAGACTCCTCCACACCATTCTAGTCTCAACCCATCTCCATCTAGTGCTTTAGAAGGTAGCAGGTCGTACTGTTCTTGTGTTTCCAGCAAGGGCGCACCATCATCTAGAGGGAGGTTCGATCCAGCTTATCCTGAGGGCATGGGGCCATTTCGACAGTTGGGTTTTGTTTGCAAGGGCAGGACCATCAGTTTGAGGGATTTTCTGGAGGGTTATCATCATTCTAGATTTGTCTGCAGATTGGGACGTCTTGGAGCCATAGGGGACGTCCTGTGATTCAGTAAAACTCAGATCTAGGGAGATCTGCTTGAGATCTGAGTCTGAAACTTCTCCCACGAGATTCTCATAGCCCGATCTATATTCTTGGATAGTTTTAGAGAATTTGGACACACCATTCAGTGGAGGAATTCAGATCTACAGTTTTTTAGAGTGGATTTGGGAATTTGGACATCTGGGTTGTCCTTACAGTTGCCCGATCTATAATTTGGAATATTTCTCAGGATGATTGGACACTTTTGGTAGCAGGGACGAATTATTGAGGGCTTCAGAATTCTAGCAGGGTGTGGCACTTTCCAACTTGGAGGTTGAGAATTAGTATGGCTCAGATCTACTTGATTCAGTCTTCATTGTATATTCAGCCTTTGGAGGCTTATTTTGTATTGTCGAGAGCATTTTGTAGCAGCTCATATCTATTTCTTGTACGACCATCTAAGGTTTATGCCAGATCGTCCATCTATTGTATTGATCTTACATTGCTCATAATAAAAGGTCAGATCTTTGCTTATGCTTCTACATCTTGAATACATTGTGATCTTCATGTGTTGATGAATCTTGTATGCACTTAATAACTCAATAAATACCTACGCATCAATAGATCAGTAGTAGTTAGTGATTCCAAGAAAATATTTGGCTTGGGATCATTACAGTGGTATCAGAGCTTCAATCCTCCAAACCTGTGGAAGGATCGGCGCATGCAAAGGTACAACGGTATCCTTATGGGTCGGAGGAAGAAACCCAATAGTGAAACAGAGGCCGAGATGGAGGGATCCGGAGATGACCATGAATCTTTAGACTTGACTCTCGTAGTAGTGGAATTTAACAAGTTCCAGCAATCCGTCAACCACACGGAAAGAACATTGGTCTGATATTTGGATGAATACCATGAAACCAACAGGAAGGGACAGGATGAGCTTTCTGAAACATTGAAGAAATTTGATGAGAACCTACAGATAATGAACATGAACCAATCTAAGCTAACTGCATTTCTAATGGAAATGGCACATAAGGGGAAACACCCTGAAACTTATGGGCATAGGGAGGCTGGTGGATCCGGTGGGATCCATGAGGAGATCAGACATAATCAGGATAAATCTTCTAGATCCGAGGGGAGTTTGGAAGGAGACACACTACAGGGTCAAATGGGTAGAAGGATAAATTTGAGGAGACACATACCCACATTCACAGATGAATAGCTTGGCCGACATATGAGTGGAAAAGCCAACCCAAGACCATATATGCCCACATTCTCAGATGAGCTAGGGCAACAGGAATTGGTTGAAGATTTTTTGGGACAATTGGCAAGGAGTACCAATGAATACTACAGTTTAGTATGAAGATCCAAAAACAGATGTCCCTAGACCAATATTGTCAACTCGAGTTCATAAATCAACCCAGGACGAACAACAGGGGCAGTTTTGAGTTTGAACGAAGAGCGGGAAAAATAGAAATTCCATACTTTGATGGTACGGCCAAGATGGCAGCTCAATCTTGGGTACAGAAGTTGGATACTTACCTGCAACTCAACCCCATGAGAGTGATGGAGGCCATCAAATTTTCCACTATGTACCTAGATGGCAAGGCTCATGACTGGTGGTATCATGGACTCACCACACTCTTCTACAATTAGATTGTATCCTATATAGAGTTCACTCAGAGGCTCATTGATAGATTTGACCAAAGAGATCTTAAGCTACATTTCCAGGAGCTTACCCAACTCAAACAAATAGGTACAGTTGAAGTGTCTATTGATGAATTTTAGAGATTGGCAGTTATGGTATAGGATATGTCCCCAACAAGGCTCATGATTCTTTTCACAGAAGGGTTGATGGAACCCTTGAAGGGTTGGGTAAAGGCCTTTAAACCCCACAACCTACAGGAGGCCATTTGGAAGGTGAGGGATTTGGGGCCAGCTCTGAAGCCTAGATTCATACCCAAACCACCTCTTAACAGTGGAGGAAGAGATCAAAGACCTCCAATGAATCAAGGGGGACGTGACCCAAAGGGATTTGACAGGGGTTTTGTTAGGATAGATGACAACGCCAGAAGGGAACTGAGGAGAAAGAAACTCTGCTTCACTTGCAAAGAACCATGGAATCCGTCACATAAGTGCATGGGACATGGCCAGGTTCACTATATAGAAGTTACCTCAGACAATGAAGAGGAGGAAGAGTATGTTCAGATACAAAACATTGAGGCCGAAACTGTAGATACAAGAGAAGAGGAGGTTCCAGAACTTGAATGTGCGGTTGGAGAGAAGGCTACCTTGGCATCTATCAGCGGGGTACCCAAGTTCAACACCTTCGGGATGAGAGGGGTCTTGCAGGGACAGAGAGTCTCGATTCTGATTGATGGAGGATCTTCCCACAATTTCATTGATGAGGCATTACTAAAGAGGAGGCACATACCTACAGTAGAGTTTGAAGGGTTCAAAGTAGAGGTAGAAGGCAGGAGTACTATTCCCTATGATAGATACATACCAGGTATGAAACTCACCTTAGGAAGGCATGAGTTAGTTCAGTATCTGTATGTGATGTATCTTCCCTATACCAACATCATCCTAGGGGTGCAGTGGCTCAACACTTTAGGTCCCATCACCACCAATTACAAGACCATGGAAATGTCCTTTATAGAGGAAGGAGGACGAAAGGTTGTGCTCAGAGGCATGACAGGTAACTCCGCCAGAGTGGTCATGGCCAAGAGGATGGAAGCCATCTTCAGAAGGGAAGAAATTGTATACACAGTAGAATGTAAAGTCTCAACACAAGTGGACGAGAAGGGAAAGGTGCACTATGCTCCGGAGATTAAAAATATCCTTGACAGGCACCACAAGGTGTTTGGGTCGATTCCTCCGGGTGTGCCACCAGACAGGGGGTTCGAGCACATTATTGAGCTAGAAGAAGGGGATAAACCAGTTATCGCCACACCCTATAGGCATCCCAAGAAGTATAAAGACGAGATAGAGAAGGCCATCAAAGAGCCTCTATACATGGGACACATCAGGTCGAGTTCAAGCCCATTCTCTTCTTCAGTAGTCTTGGTTAAGAAAAAGGACGGAATGATGAGAATGTGCATTGACTTCCGAGATTTGACTAAAAAGACAATCAAAAATAGGTACCCCATACCCAGGATTGATGAGTTGTTAGATGAGCTTCATGGAACTATCTATTTCACAAAAATTGACCTTCGTTCGGGCTACCATCAAATCAAGATGAGGGAGGAGGACATCTCAAAAATAGCCTTTAGGTGTCACTACGGCCATTATGAGTTTTTGGTAATTCCCTTTGGGTTAACCAATGCCCCAACCACATTCCAGTCCTGCATGAACCATGTGTTCAACAAACAGCTGAGGAAACACTTGTTGGTATTCTTTGATGACTTACTCATTTACAACAAAACCTAGGAGGAACACCTTCAACATATGGACCAAATCCTATCAATCATAGAAGAACAGTCACTATACGCCAAGGAATCCAAGTGTGAGTTTGGGATGACAGAGGTACTCTACTTGGGACACATCATAGGGGAAAAATGAGTACAGGTACACCAAGAGAAAATAACAGCCATTAGGGAATGGCCTACTCCAAAGACACTCATGAAAATGAGGGGATTCCTGGGCCTATGCACATACTACAGGAAATTTGTTAAAGGGTTCTCTCAACTGTGTGCACCCTTGACTGACCTGACCAAAAATGGGACCTTCAAATGGAGTGACGAGGCCCAAGCCACAATGGAGAAAATGAAAGAAGTCATGAGTACCTGTCCAGTTCTAGCTCTCCCAGATTTCAGCATACCCTTCACCTTGGAGTGTGATGCATTGGGGGAAGGTATAGGGGCCATGTTGATGTAGAATAGGCACCCCATTTCCTATGAAATTCTGAAACTCAGAGGCCCTGAACTACTTTACATCATTTACGACAAAGAAATGTCGGCTATCATGCATGCACTAGCCAAATTCAGGCAATATTTGGTAGGTGCAAGGTTTGTGGTCAAATCAGACCATAACAGTCTTAAATATCTACTGGAGAAGAAAGATTTGAATGAAAGACAGCAGAAATGGGTAAGAAAAATATAGGCCTACGACTTCGACATTGAATTTGTCAAGGGGAAGAACAACGCAGTAGTCGATGCATTATCCAGGAGGCCATCCATTTTTTCCATGTCCAATATGTCAGTTGACTGGAAGGATCACTTGATAGTGGAATATGCAAAGGATCAGTTCGCTTGTCAACTATTGGATGGACAAATACACGATGACAACTTCAGGGTCATAAAGGACCTCATTTATTACAAAGGCCGAATCTTCTTAGTTCCTGGATCAGTTCTCAAAGCTAAGATCTTGCATGCATGTCATAACTCACCAGTAGCAGGACATCAGGGAATCAATAAGACGTACAAGTAGGTGAGAGAGAGGTTTTCATGGAAAGGCCTCAAGGAGGATGTGATTAAGCATGTCAAAGAGTGCACCACATGCCAATAAAACAAGGATGAGCACATGCACCCTGCAGGACTGTTGCAACCCCTACCCATTCCAGAACACAAGTGGGAAAGTATATCCATGGATTTCATCATCAGTTTGCCCAAAGAATAGGGAAAGGATTGCATTTTCATGGTGGTTGAAAGATTGACAAAGTTTGCACACTTCTTTTCCATAGCCACAGAATTCAGCGCGGCACAGGTGGCCGAATTATTTTTCAGAGAGGTGTTCAAACTACACGGCCTACCCAAGACCATTATCAGTGACAGGGACAGCAGATTCATGAGTACATTTTGGCAAGAGTTGTTCAGATTAGTAGGTACGAAATTGACTCCTAGTACTAGTTATCATCCTCATATGGACGGTTAGACTGAAATAGTCAACAAATGGGTGGAAGGCTAGTTCATAAATTACGTAGTAGGACAATAGAAAGCATGGGTCAGATGGTTGCACTTGGGAGAATATTGCTACAACACCACCCATCATGTATCCATAGGCATGACACCCTTCAAATATTTATATAGCTATGATCCCCTTTCCTTTGTGGAGATTGCCTTTGGGGACAACGGGGCACCCATGGTGCAGGATTGGGTGCAACAGAGCCAAGACATTCTTAGGGAATTGAAGGATCATCTACAGAGGGCACAAAACCAGTAGAAGGTCCAAAAAGACAAGCACAAAGTTGACCGGACTTTTGAGGTTGGCGATTTAGTCTACTTGAGGCTGCAACCATACAAGAAGGCTTCCATTAAAAGAAGTGGAGTAGAGAAAATGCAGCCACGTTTCTTTGGACCCTATAGAGTTAGCAAGAGGATAGGCGTCGTAGCTTACGAGCTGGAGCTTCCACAGGGTAGTAGAATTCACAACGTTTTTCATGTCTCATGCCTTAAGAAAGCCCTCGGTCAACACATCAAGCCTATTGAGGTATTACCCCCCATGGATGAGGATGGACAACTTGTTTTGATTTCGGAGGAGGTACTAGAAGTCTGAGAGAAGAGGCTCAGAAACCGAAGCATCAAGGAGTACCCGATCAGGTGGAAGGATTTACCCATTGAGGATGCCACTTGGGAGCAGGAACACGTGGTAAGAGAAGTAGGTTTGAAATTGCTTGAGGACAAGTAATTTCAAGCAGGGGAGACTGTAATGTCCCCCACCTCTTAGAGAGGTGATGTGGAGACTCAGTGGCCTGGGCACCCCCACTAGGTCATAGTCTTACACTGAAGGGGGAAGTCAAGGAGGCTAAAGTTATATTTTTAAGTTGACTTAAGAAAGGAAAAGGGATTAAGGGTAAAAGATAGCTCAACAAAAGAATAGAAGATTAACCCTGGGAGTTAACCTAACTCAACAGAGAATTAGAAGGAAAAAAGTATAAGTAAGAAGTTGGGGTGCACCTATTAGGAATTCTGGTTTTGGATTAGCATTTTCTATTGCTCTTGAGCATTCAGTTTGGGGGTTTTGTTGTACAAACCCTTGTGAGAAACTCAATTGTGAAATATCCACTCACCTTGTTCTGCAGCTTGGTCTCAGGGATGAAAGACTCCTCCACACCATTCTAGTCTCAGCCCATCTCCATCTAGTGCTTTAGAAGGTAGCAAGTCATATTTTTCTTGTGTTTCCAGCAAGGGCGCACCATCATCTAGAGGGAGGTTCGATCTAGCTTATCCTGAGGGCCTGGGGCCATTCCAACAGTTGGGTTTTGTTTGTAGGGGCAGGACCATCAATTTGAGGGCTTTTCTGGAGGGTTATCATCATTCTACATTTGTCTGTAGATTGGGATGTCTTGGAGCCATAGGGGACGTCTTGTGATTCAGTAAAACTCATATCTAGGGAGATCTACTTGAGATCTGAGTCTGAAACTTCTCCCACGGGATTCTCATAGCCGAATCTATATTCTTGGAGAGTTTCAGAGCATTTGGAGGCCTCCTTCATCAGGGCCGAACCAGCTAGGGTTTCAGTCATCCAGTGGGGCACACCATTCAGTGGAGTAATTCAGATCTACAGGGTTTGAGACTGGATTTGGGAATTTGGACATCTGGGTTGTCCTTATAGTTGCCCGATATATCATTTGGCATATTTCTCGGGATGATTGGACACTTTTGGTAGCAGGGCCAAATTATTGAGGGCTTCAGCATTCTAGCAGGGTGTGGCACTTTCCATCTTGGAGGTTGAGCATTAGTATGGCTCAGATCTACTTGATTCAGTCTTCATTGTATATCCATCCTTTGGAGGCTTATTTTGTATTTTCAGGAGCATTTTGTAGTGGCTCATTTTGTATTGATCTTGCATTGCTCATAATAAAAAGGTCAGATCTTTGCTTGTGCTTCTACATCTTGAATACATTGTGATCTTCATGTGTTGATGAATCTTGTATGCACTTAATAACTCAATAAATACATGCACATCAATAGATCAGTAGTAGTTAGTGATTCCAAGAAAAGATTTGGCTTGGGATCATTACACGCCTCCGCTCAAAGAAGATGTGTCGCATGTTGGTAGCCACCAAAGGATTTGTGCGAAACTATCCATCATCTCATTCCTATGTTGCATAAGGGATTCCTCAAGCAACATTTTGAAAGGATCTCATGTCCCTTCATCTCTATTTTTTCCTTCCATGAGAGGTCGCTTGGGCATGCGAGATATTTTTTCCTCAAGAGAAACAAGCTCGAGACCCAACTCTATGTACTCTAACCTCATTGGGGACATGCATTAAGACAACAAGGAGCAAACCGCTCTGATACCTCTGATCCGGATTTTATGAGTAGAAAGAAATGACTACAGATTATTAAAAGGTGCTTAACATAAAATAATAGAGATACAGTAAAACTCGTTTTCTATTCAATAAAGAAATAAGTTGAAACTGTAAAATGCAGCGGAAAACAAGCTTGTTGCAATGGTGGTGGCTTATCTCTGAGAAGAGATGTGTCAGTTGCGCTCATTCACAAGAATATGGTTACAATGAGGCTCTGAAGGCCTTTTTACAATAAACACGAATTTCAAAAACCCTATACATCCAAAAACCTAACCCTAGGAGATGAAGCGCCAAAATTCATGGCGGCCTCGTTTGGGTAAGTTAGTACATCAAATTCTTGAGGTCGTAACTTTTGCATACGATCTTCGTTTGGGGCGCACGATATCTCGTTGGAAAGGTATCGTTGAGGAGATTTATTTTGGGGGATGAATTATATCAGCTAGAAATCATTGAGAAGCTTGATCCCAAAAAACCTTCATTTAGGCCCTCAAAATGGCCCCAGAAGTTAAAAACTGTTAAAAATAGTAAATTAGCAAAATTGCTAGAAAATTGTTTGAGCTAGTTGGGAAAGGTGGGTGGCCACTGATATCCACCTAGATCACCTTTAATTCCCTTCATGTTTGTGAAATTTTTTGGAAACAAGTCCTGATATTCATGCAATGTCTCTGTAATCTTTCTAATAGTAGCATCATCCCAATAGTCTCCCACATTTTCTAACTGAGGTGTTTGCTCTGTTCCAATGTTAACCTTCTTAATTTTAATGGGCTTCCCAACAAAGGGTAATTCAATCCCTAGTCCTTCGATGTCTCTCTTTCCTTCGGTTTCTAAAATGTTTACATCCCCTGGGTCATCATCCTCATCAACATTAATATTGTAGAAATCCTGTAACTGCTAAAGAGGCATAGTCCATCCATATTTTTCTTGGGTAAAAGGGAGGTTAGGTGCCTCTTCAAAAACCTTTTGTCTCACAATTTGTAAATATTTATCTACTGTAGGGTATTGACTCTCAAATAAAAATGTATCTATAAAATTTTGATTCATACCATACCAATCTGTAGTGATGAGGCGCAGTTCTGCTTGAAGATACCAGTTGATAGGCGTGGTATCCAGGGTGTTAATGAACTTATGCACCCATTGTTCTTTAGGAATGTTTCTCCAAGCCTCATCAATCCCTCCTCACAACTTCTCATGTGGTCCTTATGGTAGCTATGACCTGTGTATCAAACTTCGTATCCTTCAGCCTGGTCTAAAAATCTCATTGTCAACAAGGTGCAACATTGTACGCTGATGTAGATTTCAATGCTTCATCAAGTGCCAAAATCCTCTGTTTTACTAGTACTATTCACTCAAATTCATCTATAAATGGCTCTAAATGATTCAAACCATCGAATGTAGGAAGATTACTTACTTTTGTGCCAATCCAGCGAACTGATCTGGTCAATCTGGCACATCGCCGTGTAGAGACTTCGTACATTATGTTTTGCCAATTTTCCAAAGCCTCCTCTCAGTCTAATGAACATGCACTTTCACTTAGCCAGCTGAGGTTTCCATCTATTGTAGGATTAATGTAATCCTTCTATATTGTTGTCAGTTTATAGATGTTCTCTAGCTCATATGTGCGGTCATCTTCCTTGATAGGTTCTGTGTACTTGCAACCTTCATCTAGGTCAAGATGTGAAATGACCTTTAGGCCATTACCATCGAATGTAATTCGTCTCTTCTTTAGGTCAACAACAATCAAATTGTTGAAACCCAACCAATTTCTAATAGTGCAGCATAGGGACAACTATCATCAACAATCTCAATCATTTTAAAGTCTGAAAATGTCCTTACCTCTTCGATGTCTACAAGGACATGCTCTAGTATTCCAAAGGGGCTCACTACCTATTGATTAGCCATCCCAAGCCAGATAGGAGAGTAAATCAATATAGGTTTTCCCATCAGTACCCAAGTCTTCTTTGTCATAACATTTACTTCTAATCCCAAGCCGAGGACCACATATTCCGCCTCGTAGTCTCTAATCTGAGCACTAGGGTGTAGTTCCTTGTTTGTCCTTCTTTTCCTTGATACTTGATTCACAGATCTACTCATCATAGGATATATTCTTCCAATTTCATACTGTCTTACCAAGTTTTGTAGCTCCTACACAGGTTTTTCATATTTAATCAAATTGATACAAGTATATAAGAAGTCCATGAGCTTTATTACCTCTTTTCCTTTCCTAGCGAGGGTAGACTGATCAACTACTTGTATCATTTCACATTTCGTTACTTATGGTTATACCTTAGATGAAGAATTTTGTTCTCCTACAAATTATTTCCTTGCTTCTTCAAAAGTATGCCTCTCTCTCCTTGGATCAAACAACTGTGTCTTCCCTACGGTTCTTCTGATCAAACAATTGTGTCTTCCCGGTTCTTCTGATTCAAAATTATGCCTCTCTCTCCTTGGATCAAACAATGGAGTCGCCCTATCTTCTCATGTACCAGCGCCTCCTCTAGTAATAACAGTGACTCTAGGGTCCTCACCGCGAGGTTCTACTGATATCCATTGGACTTGTTGGTTTCCTCCTCATCTCTACTGGAGTTTGGACAACAACATTGGACAATCCTCAATGACATGATCAAATGAGTTACAATAGTTGCAAGTAGTACAAATGTTCTAAAAATCCCTTGACAAATGTCCTGGTTGTGCACAGTTATAGAAAATAATTTGACCTCGACCTCAAACCATACCTCCTCCTCGTTCTCTTCCTCTGAATCCACCATGAGGGTTGAATTTTCCTCTACCCGGGGAGTTGAACTGTGGATTATTTCCTTCTTGATGTGTTTCTCCTTGAATCCTATATGTATCCCTTGATCTTTCATGCATGATATCGTAATCCCTACAATCCTTCTCATCATGCCCCACAGATTTACAGAATGTACAATAAATATTGGTAGGTGTCTCGACATATTTTTGCATATAATAACATTTTCTAGGGTGATGTCTAGTTCTACATACCTTGCACTAGGGTACAATAGCCTGCTTCAAAGGGCTAGGTGCTCCAGAGGCCAAGTATTCATGAAATAGGGGACAATGATCTTTGTCATGGCCTTCCTATTTACATCTGATACACCAGATATCTTCTATTTTCTCTTTTCCTTTATCTTTCTTCATATCTTCAACCTCTAAAGATAAACTAGTTAACTGATTTAAAATCTAGCTCATACCTCGACTGGATTCTCCTACAGGGGATGCTTCTAATTTCATGGCGATATCCAATGCTTCAGCCTGTGAAGTGACTTTATGTTGCATTAGAGGAACTCTGATGTGTGGCAGGAGTGCAACGATTAACCATTATTTATGTTGTTCATCTGGAATCTAAAAACTTAAATGTCTTGTCAAGGTCTTAAACCTTTGATCAAATTCCAAAACAGGTTCAGTTACCTTCTTCTTGATTTCTTTCAACTCTTTTATGTACTGTGACTCCAAATTAGGTTTCTTGAATTCTACACTCAACACAGTCTTAGTGTCATTCAACGGTTTAGGCTATCCAAGTCCTGAAGCAAACTTCATGTACTAGCTCAGTGTGTGGTCCCTCAAGGTGGTACTAAACTGATCCCTCTTGACAGCTTCGTCGGTGACTTGCTTGATGCTCCATACAGCCTTGCATAAGAACTACTGTTGGGCTAGATCTTTAGATCCATCTCCTCCGAAGATGGGTAAGCTCATTTCATCTTCCATATATATTCCATGGTTTCTTGACTGAGTATGTACTATACCACTTGTAATAGTACTTTGATTTCTCTAACTACTCATGTTACTCTAGTTACTTAATGCTACTAAAACAAAAAGAGGAGTAATATTACTTACTTCAACAGTAGGTGCATTTCCTGAAGTTTTTGGTTCTCCTTGGCGAATTTCCTCAACCTCTACTTCTTTTGTTCGTGCAGACTCTGAATATCTTCGTCTATTAGATCTGCTTCTTCTCCACTATAGAATCCCTCGTCTCTATAGTTTTGCTTAAATAGGTTCACAAGAGGAACCTCTCTAAACAGCCTCCCATTGTGCGTGATTCCAGCCTCTGTGTCACCATAACTGTCTGAATTCTCAAACATTAGCTCACTATATCTTCAGGATATTCTTCTCATGCAATAACATCTTAATCCTCAGCTTTAAAAAGTGTAGGAACTTTCCTCTAGGTCCCTTAAAGAAATACCTCTTTTCTTGACTATATGATTCTACTCTGTCAATAGAAAACTTAGTAATGTATCCTTCAATAGTGCTATCAAACAAAATGTCCACTTCTCTAGACACTACATTATCGACTCTCTTGACTTTCTTGATCAATGTTTTTGTCCAAACCATAGGTGGTCTAGATCTGATCTCAAAGTGGGTATCTGTTAATATGGATAACCACTCGTATAACTCCTTATGACATCCTCCAAAGAAAATTTTGTGTATGTCGTTAAATATGTACCTTCCCAACCAATCTTATGTGCAAATGCTAGGGTTCTTGTTTTGCGCTTCAGTGAAGTCCCTTTCTTTTTCTTCTATCCACTTCTGAATTTTTGTCTTCGATGGAAACCACCTTGACATTCCCTCAAAAAGATCCTTGTCCTAGCAACATAACTATTTTTTGGCACAGAGGCAAACCCAGGGTTCAACTCTTACAACGCACCATAAAAACCCTAACTACTAGCCCTTTCAGCAACACCTCCAAAGCAGATGCAGTCTCACCTAAAGTAGCAATAGGGGGTTGCGGGACACAGGTTTCCACAACCAGAGGAAATGCAAAGTGAATCCAAGGAAAAACGCAATATAACACAGAGACTTCTTAACAATATTACACTTATCTTCACAAAGTTATATCTCTGATATAATGCAATAATGCAATAACAGTATATCATATGACAAATAACACAATATCAATCACAAATAACAACAATATATACGTGGTTCACCCTCTCCCTAGGGATACGTCCAAAGAACTTTGTTTCTTGATATATTAGATGAAAACATACAATTCTATCTACACACTTACCTGCATATATTTCTCTCTATTTCTCTTTCTCTCTTTCCCTTCCCCCCATACGCACCCAGCTGCAGGGTTGGTCTTCTCACCCAGCTTAAGATCTTACAATGCAAGATCACACAATCTCAATATCCTGCCCACAAAAATGATAGTAACCAATGACCACAAATGAACAACCCTCTCAACTCTTCTTAGACCTTTATTTATACATTACATAACTTTTGGACAACCTTATACCAAAGTCTAGGTTTCAAAACCATAGGTTCACTTGATCCGCATTTTCATTGCTTCACCATCATGTCCTTCCTTCTTTTCCACAAGGTGCTCCAAAGCACCTGGTCATGTCTTTTTCCGCTTGTTGACTTGTCCACGATCTACATTATTCGATGATTTTTCTTCCTTGATCTTCTCTTCCAACGAATAGATTTTCCTTTACTTCTGTCCTTCTTTTCTTCTTCTTTACCCACTTCGACCCTTCCTTGGTTTATGTGCCTCCCACATAGTTCTTATTTTGTCTTTCCTCTTCCTTAATCTTTTATTGCTTCCTTAATGCATAACCAAGGGCCAACAACATCACCACCAATAATAAAGTGGAAGAATAGGCCTTCCTTCAAGGTGTCAGGCTCAGCGTGATATACACCAAGTACACTCTGTACACCAACATGGTGGGATATTTCACTCTATGTATAACAATATAGTTACACCAAAAAATCTTCAAATATTGTGGGAATTGGTTGAGGAGATGGATCTAGGGTTTAATGAATTGATCATACAATGAGGCCACATGAAATCCATTATAACAATTTCTCATAATGTGCGAGATTATCCCATGCAAACGTTGTTCTTGTGTTGAGACCTTGGAGGAACAAAGCATTCGAATTCATTCGATTCAAGGAATTTTAGGCTTGGTCTCAGTTTGGTTGGTTGAGGAACACATAGGACTTTGGGGTATTCAGGTGCTCGTTGGAAGTCATTTCTCCTCCTTCAAGACACTAGAAGAAAGTATTTCAAGCAAGAGCAAGAAGCAAAAGAACCCATACCCATTTGCTTGGTTTTTTGGAGGAAGTCCCAGACTTGAGGTCTCTCAGGAATTTGCAGGAGGAATTTGTCATGCTTGGTTTGTTGGTCTTTCTCTCCGTCTTGACACTAGGATCCTTCAGAAGCTAGCTGGAGGAATTTGTGGGGCTCATTATGATGGTCTTTCCTGCGAAGTCATGCTTGAGTGGCACTCATAAATTCCCTTACAGTGAATTCATCCCTGTTGTTAGGGAAATTACGATTTAGCATTAGCTCCCATCAGTAGATTTTGGCTTCTCACTCCATTATCTCTGGCCAAAATGCCTCGAAATATATACAATTCTTGGGATAATGTGGAAACTAATGATAATCTCTAGCAGTGAATTCAACAACTTCAAATAGCCTACCAAGGATTGTCTACACAAGCCTCTTTCATTCTAGACATTCTCCACCAACATTGGAGGACCATGAGGCAACGACATGATGAGGTGGATGCCATTTAGTCTCAAGTGGAAAGTCTACAGGAGGAGGTTGCACCGGTTCCCATGCAAATTGAAGTAATTCACCCAACAAGTGGATCTTATCCACCCGTTGAACAACCTCTTCTAGACTTGAACATGCCCGCACAAGAAATAGAACAAGAAGAACGAGAACATCCAAATCACTTCTCGTTGGGTAACTAATGTTTTTTAAATACATTTGTATATTGGGTAACTTTTACAGAATAGTCACTATCAAATTTTGCAATGTAATTACTCCTCGTCGAGATCAAACATATAGTAGGTAGATAGGACTAGTCTAAAGCTGGATAAGCATTTTTTGTCTGGCCATTGGGTATATTTTGGAACTTTTTGTAATCTTGAATGTGCTTTGGCCACAAACGATTTTTATTAATATACTATCCACCCATTTTGTTTTTTTTTTAATTTTATTTAATATTGAAATAAAATTAATACAAATTTGTTTTATTTTATTATTTTTTAATAATTTAAAGATATTAAAATTTGAATTTAAAATGTAAATTTTTATTTTAAATTTTATGTAAAATTTATTTAGTAGTGAAACAAAATTACTATAGATTTATTTATTTATTTATTTTTGAATATTTAAAGATATAAAAATTTGAATTTAAAACTAAAATGTAAAAAATTAAGATTTAAAAGTGAAAACAAATTGAGATCTAAATTAAATGCAAAAAAATAAAAATTCAAATAAGGATTAATGAAATAGTTTTGAAGTTTAATTTTTTGTTAGTTATAATTATATAGATAAGGAGGTATATTTTGCAACACACTAAGGTCATTTGTACACAATGTAGTGTTTAGGCATAATGTAATATGTGATATATTTTGAATGAAATGTGGAGTGTTTATGTGTAATGTAATATGTGATATATAAAAAATAAAAATCCAAATAAAGATTAATGAAATAGTTTTGAAGTGTTAATTTTTGTTAGTTATAATGATATAAATATAGAGGTGTATTTTGTAACAAACTAAGGAGATATGTACACAATGTAGTAGTGTTTAAGCATAATGTAATATGTGATATTTTTTTAATGAGATGTGTAGTGCTTATGTGTAAAGTAATATACGATATTTTTTGAATGAGATGTGTAATTTTTAAGCTTAATATTATATTTGATGTATTTTATGTTGATACTGAGAGGGGGTGAATCAATATCAAGTACAATTTAAAACCTTTTTCAACTTATACTTAAACCATTCAACTATATCCAATGAGCAATGAATAATAGTATAAGAGTTACACCAATACACCACAATACACCATGCATAATATATGAGAAATAATCAATAGTTAGTGTTCAAGGGAAGTAATAACTTCCAAAGATAGCTACAACTTCCAAATGTAAAGGGAGGGATAAAAATCCAAGAGGAAGATGCAATCCTCCAATATCAAGAGAGGGTTTAACTTTCCATCCTTGCCCCTTCTATCCACCCAAGAATATATGACAGATAATAAAACTTTACATTAAGTCATCACCATCAACCGACCATCACATAGAACCTGATAATGTTTCTTGAGACTTCTTCAATTTTTGAAATTCTTCAATTCTTGGAATACTCTGATCCTATAGATAATATTACTCAATGTATTATTTGAAACTTCTCCAAGTTTCACTCCTTGAATCCTCCCCAAAAAGAATTTATAGAGAGAATGGTAGACCTTGTTCAATTTTGGTTTATTCAGGAGACCGCAGTTGTACAGAATGCCCCGCACTCTATATTTAACATCAAATTGTGAAACTTGCACACAATAAACTAAAGTCCGTACTATTTCCAATTCAAGTGTTTCAACTTCATTTGTATTCTCTATGAATAAGTTATGATTGTTTTACCCGAAACACCTGTTTATTAACTAGCTTCAAGACTGGTCAAAAACCCTATCTTCCATTGAGTGTATCTCCATAATTGTACAGAATAAAGAGATGAAACTTTTACCATAGGTACCTTGATATGTATTCTAAATACCATAACAATTTCACCATCTGAATCGTTCTAGAAAAAAATTTATAGTGAAAATGGTAAGATGACCTGAAAATAACATACTTTAGAACACATCACCAAAAGACTTCATCGTCCCTTGAAATCCAGCCTTCTTTACTTCTGATTTCCTATGAAATTCGACTTGTGTCTCAAATGAATGTATAATGATATTTATTTATACCATTTATGTCACTTCCTTTTAACATTAGGGCTGACCTGACACCTTTTTATTTTGTAATTATGATCTTTAATTATCTTCAGGGCCTACATGTACTTCCTTCTTCAATACCCTTTGTCATCTTCAAAAATTCATTTCTCCTCAACCATGAGGATCCACGTGACGTGCCACATACCACTGGAAACAACAGGATGTATATTATCCATCCATGGGTGTTGTATATGCATGTTCATTGTCCTTCATTTCCAAATACCTTCATCAATCTTGCGGTCAAAAACCCATGACTAGGGTTGACATCAATGACAACAACCAATCTTCCAACAATATCCCCCTTTGTCATTGATGGAAACACTTATTCTTCCCCTATCATCATGATCCCAATTTATCTCCCCCTTTGACATCAATGGCAAAGGATAGGGCTTCTCCCCTTGATTTCAATGGCATAAGGTGACCTTCTTCTTTGGGGCTGCTCCCCCTGAACATGTGGAACTCAATAATAGTCCATCCTTATTTTTGGTCTTTGGGGATTTTTATTCCTTGGAATCCTTTTGTGTGGATTTTTTCTTCTCTCTCTTCTTCATTTCTAGTATGTATATGTTTTTCGGTCTTCTTGTTGCAGTTGCAACCAATCTTCCTGAGTTATTTTCTCTAATTTTACATTTTCGAGAGTCAAACGTAAGAGTCTATTCTTGATCACACATTTTACTAACACTGAGTAGATTATGCTTCAAGTCTTTAACCAATAGGACATTATTTGTTTTTACACTTTTTCTTCCAATCTCTACTACATCTTCTCCAAGTATTTTGGCAGATGAGTCATCTCCAAATGCAACATTGCCACCCTTTCTCTTCAAGCTAATGAATTTGTTTTGATCCCCGGTCATGTGTGAAGAACATCCACTGTTTATGTACCATTCATCATCTTCTTTACATTCTTCAGTGATTAATGTTATTCGACAATCTTCATTGTTTGGAATATCTTTCCTTCTCCATACTGTGGTTGGCATAGGGAGATCATCATTCATATATCTGTAATCTCGTGCTTTGTGACCAAGATAATTACATTTGTAGCATACAATATTTTTGTCCATCAATGGGGAAAATGAATTATAACTTTTGTTGACAAATCCATGATTATTTCCATATCTTCTATTTACACCATTCATGTTTCTTGTGTATTTGTTCATTTCATTGATTCTGCAATTAATTGCCTTATGTCCAAATTTTTTGCAGGTATAACAATGACCAAGAAAGAAATTTTGATACCTTGGAGTAAGTGGTATTGTTTGTGATGTAGTCCATATGGGTTCATGATCTACTCTTTTGTAGTTTCCCTCATATTGATTGAAGCTTCTTTGATTCCTGAAGGTAGAAGGTCTTCTTGGATATTCATCGTTTTTGTAATCATTCATTCTTTCTGGTATCCTGGTCCACTTCTCATCAATTGTCTATGTAGCTCTTTCTTCAACCTTCTTGTCGGTATTTGCATCTTCTTTGTATGAAGTTTCACCCATGCATCCAAGATGTGTTAAGTATTTTGGCACTTGAGAGTTTCTTAAGCTCTTCCTCAATGAGACAACTTATTGTTCAAGTTTCTCACAATCTTCTTCTTTCTTCATCATTTGGACATTCTTTACTTCTCCTATTCTTGTTTCTTCTTCGAGTAGAGTTTTCAAGGAAGTGTTTTCTTCTCTTAGTTTCTCAAAGTTTTCTAATTGTTTCTTCAAGATTACAACTGTCTTTTCACAACTACCCAATTCACTTCTTAGTTTTCTATGTGTGTCTTTGAGCTTGCTATTTTCAATCTCAACATGCTTCAATTTTTTAATATTCTCATCTTCTTGTTAAATAATTTTTGCTTCATGGTTTTATTCTTCTTCATTGGAATTTTATTCTTCAATGTCATCTCTTTCAATCCTTAGATGAGGACATTCAAATTCAACATGTCCTACTCCTTCACAATTAAAGCAAAATAACTCACCTCTATTTTCTTCTTTGAAATATCAGATGTTGTAATTTGGTTCAACTTCTTCTTCTTCTGTTGCTTCTTCCCTTGCATAAAGGTCTTGTATCTTGTCCCAAATCTCTTTTGATGATGCACATTCTCCCACCTTGTATTTCACTGAATTTGTCAATCCAACCAGGATGTTATCTATTTCCAATTTGTTGTTCCTTTTTTCTTCCTTCTGAGTTGCAGTCTTTTCTTTCTTCAAAGCATTGTATTATGAATCAACTGAGAACCAAACATCTACCCCAAGAGCTTTCAAGTAAGTTTCCATTCTATTACTCCAGCATTCAAAATTGCTTCCATCGAATGGTGGAATCCCATTTGGAATTTTGTCTTCCATTTCTTCTTAGGATCTTCCTTCCAGTGGTTAAATTGTATTGAAGGTAACCGACTCTAATACCAATTGTTGACACTGAGAGGGGGGTGAATCAGTATCAAGTACAATTTGTAACCTTTTTCAACTTATACTTAAAGAATTCAACTATATCAAATGAGAAATGAACAATAGTATAAGAGTTACACCAATACACCACAATACACCATGCAGAATATATGAGAAATAATCAATAGTTATTGTTCAAGGGAAGTAATGACTTCCAAAGGTAGCTACAACATCCAAATGTAAAGGGAGGGATAAAAATCCAACAGGAAGATGCAATCTTCCAATATCAGGAGAGGGTTTAACTCTCCATCCTTGCCCCTTCCTTCCACCCAATAATATATGAGAGATAATAAAACTTTACATTAAATCATCACCATCAACCAACCATCACATAGAACCTGATAATTCTTCCTGAGACTTCTTCAATTTCTGAAATTCTTCAATTCTTGGAATACTTTGATCCTATAGATAATATTACTCAATTTGTTCTCTGAAACTTCTCCAAGTTTCACTCCTTGAATCCTCCCCAAAAATAAGTTATAGAGAGAATGGTAGACCTTGTTCAATTATGTTTTATTCAGGAGACCGCACTTATACAGAATTCCCCGCGCTCAATATTTAACATCAGATTATGAAAATCGCACACAATAAACTAAAGTCTGTAATATTTAAAATGCAAGTTGTCCCACTTGATTTGGATTCTCTATGAAGAATTTATGACTATTTTACCCGGAACACCTATTTATTGACTAGCTTCAGGACTGGTCAAAAACCCTATCTTCCACAGAGTGTATCTCCATAATTGTAGAGAAGAAAGAGCTGAAACTTTTACCACAGGTACCTTGATATTTCTTATCAATACCATAGCAATTTCACCATCTGAATCGTTCTAGAAAAAACATTATAGAGAAAATGGTAAGATAACCTGAAAATAATATACCTTAGAACACATCACCAAAAGACTTCATCCTCCTTTGAAATCTGGCCTTCTTTACTTATGATTTCCTCTTAAATTCGAATTGTGTCTCAAATGAATGTATACTGATATTTATTTATACCATTTATGTCACTTCCTTTTAACATTAGGACCGATGTGACACTTTCTTATTTTGTAATTTTGTTCTTTAATTGTCTTCCGGCCCTACATGTACTTCCTTATTCAATTCACTTTGTCATCTTCAAAAATTCATTTCTTCTCAACCATGATAATCCACGTGACGTGCCACATACCATCAAAAACAACATGATGTATATTATCCATCCATGGGTTTTGTATATTCACGTTCATTTTCCTTCATGTCCAAATACCTTCATCAATCTTGTTGTCCAAAACCCATGACTAGGGTTGACATCAATGACAACAAACAATCTTCCAACATTTTGGAGATTTGTAATATAATTTTAAAGGTTAATTTGCATTTTTTTAATTTTTGGTAAGTGGGTTAATTTTAATATTGTTTCAAAGATGTTAAAAATATTTATGATGACTCAATTTAAATTATAATTTTATGTACACTAAGGAAATAAAGTATCATTGTAGTTAGGATAGTTTGTAAAATATTGAGACTAAGTATCATAAAAAAAATGTCTCCTTCTTAGATTACAAGTATCATCAAAGTTTCTATAGATTATCATGTGAAAAAGGAAAATAATAACAGATAAATCACCTAGTATGCAGTCCTATAAGCCTAAGGATAAGGAAGAAGTAGGTTCATCATCTAGAACAGGTAGCCTAGATGAAAATACTAGAACAACCACATCATGAACAAAGTCAACTAAGAGAAACGCGGTACTAAAATGATCGAGGAGGACACCAACCACAGAAAGGACAGGAAGTTGACCATAGACTGGGTAGAAGGAGGCGACATAGGCTACAGAATAAAGAGCCCAAGGAACAACAAGTGGGTGCAACCCTCACAGACAACAAAAAATCTCGCACAAGAAAAGAAAGTATGAGATGGAATACCCAGACACGACCCTAACAGAGGATTATGCAGAGCTCATCCTGGACAAGGTCCATGACCGGAGTGAAGAAGTGGTCAGAATTGCAGAGGTGCAATGGGAAGAGAGAAGCAGAAGTGGAACCCCTCCAATAAAAAACAATGCAAATGATCACGTAGTTGGAGGAGGAAAATTAAAGAATGGAAAAAACACAGATAGAGGGTGCAACACTAATCCAAGAGGAGATCACAACACAATCAGTGGAGGTGCTAACAGGAAAATCTGCGCGGGTCAAGGCAGGAGGAAGGGAATTAGCAAACAAGTTCCACATTTTAGAGATATTAGTAGAAGGAGCACGCACTAACTAAGTGGCTCAGGACGAGCCACATGTCAGTGCTGGGGGCCTATTGAGAACAATCCTATTTTAGGAAATACCCAATTTTGGAAAGAAAAGGGCTAATTTTGGAAAAAAACAACTGGCAAAAAAAGCAGCACATGCGAGGAAACTCTGCATGCAGAGGAGGAAAGAATGCATGGTACGCATGCAGTTAGACCTAACCATGTTAGGGTTAGGGTTTTGGAAAAAGATTGTAACGGCTAATAATATTGCAAGAGAGTATAAATAAGAACCTAGGATGTCTAGATGTCTAGGTTGGGGGGCTGTCCTTTTTTTATTCTGTTCGGAAGGTCGAAAGTTCCTAGTTCAATTATAGTTTTGATACATATTGTAATTTGTTGAGATGTATAAGAGTCAAGTAGGTTATATATTGAGGGTTAGATCATAGGTTGAGGAGCCTCATCTGATCTAGTCTGCCTCACAGAGGTTGTTGAACCTTTTTCATGATTGTATGATCAGAGATGTAGTGCATGCAACATCATATTTTTCAAAAAAAATAATAAACAACAGAAAATCCAGATCTTTGTGGACATATCCGATGAGGGTTTGAACCACAGTAAAACATGTGTTATATGTTAAAAAAAAAAAATCATGTTTGATTATGTCAGTGATTATTTTATAAATGAATGAATGAATATTTAAAATGAATATGTTAGAATGCATGCATGGCTTAAAATATGAATGAATATTAGGAATTAAAAAAGGAATAATCAGATTAGGCCTGAAAATATGAAACACAATCCCATATCCCCACTCATCCCTGGACTACAAGCACCTGAGCATCACATTCACCCATAGAACAATCTCGGGTGAGACAACACAGTGCACTCTGTGTGTTGTGTTTCCTTCTAGTTTACCAGGATGGTCGATAGTTTTAGAGGGTTTTGCTGGAAATTTGTTCATATTTGAACCTGGGTCAACCCAAGTAGATAGAGAAAAAGATTAAACCCAACAACATTGTTGATGATCGAATGGTGGGTTTCAACATTAAGTTTTTATGTGGTGGCTTGGACAATAGGTCCTTCATCTTGTTTCTTTCCCATAATGTTAATGTTTCAGAATACATTTCCCAAATCTTTGAATACTTATTATCCATAAATAAACTCGGTTATGTCTATTATGTTCTTTAGGTATCCTTGAATCTTGATAAATCAATGTGTAGTATCAATCGTTGCAACTCATCATCAATTTAGTTTAATGGTGTGTGAAACCTTTTCTCTCTCACTTGCTACGTTATTCTCTTTATTCGGGGAGGTTCACCAGTGAAAATTAACTTGTTGAAGATTAATGTAATGAAAATCAATTCTTGGTATCCATCGTTGCAACTCATCATTAATTTAGTCTAATGGTGTGTGAGCCCTTTTCTCTCTCACTTGCTACTATATTCTATTTTTTTTTAGCTTGAGATGAGGGGAGGTTCACTAGTGAAAATTAACTTATTGAAGATTAATGCAATGAAAAATCAATGTTTGGTATCCATTGTTGCAACTCATCATCATTAATGGTGTGTGATCCATTTTCTCTCTCACTTGCTACTCTATTCTCCTTATTTTTACCTTGAGATGAGGGGAGGTTCACCAGTGAAAATGAGCTTGTTGAAGATTAATGCAATGAAAAATCAATGTTTGGTACCCATCATTGCAACTGATCATCGATTTAGTCTAATGGTGTTTGATCCCTTTTCTTTCTCACTTGCTACTCTATTCTCTTTATTTTTACCTTGAGATGAGGGGAGGTTCACCAATGAAAATGAACATGTTGAAGATTAATGCAATGAAAAATCAATGTTTAGTATCCATCGTTCCAAATCATCATCGATTTAGTCTAATGGTGTGCGATCCCTTTTCTTTCTCACTTGCTACTCTATTCTCTTTATTTTTACCTTGATATGAGGGGAGATTCACTAGTGAAAACTAACTTGTTGAAGATTAATGCAACTTGTTATATAGTTTTAAGGAAATGTGTAACCTTTTGTCTAAGTTTAATGTAACATATGTTATAAGTACGATGTCAATATAACATGTGAATAAGTATGTTCAATAAATATTTTTCAAAAAGTAAACAAATTAAAAATAGAAGTGTAATGTTTATATTTATAAATTATATTTATATTTATAATATTTGTAAGTATGGAGAGATCTGCATTTTAAGTTATTTTTTAAACTTTGGTTTAATTTAAAAACAAAAGTACAAAGAATATTTTGCATCTTAATGATTATTATGAATGTTATTTGATATGGAGTTAATATGGATCTATTAGAAAAAATATCTCACTTAATAAAAAAATGTTATGGTAATAATATAAGAAGTGAAATTGTTGTATAACTACCATACTGCTTTAATGGTCCTTGAAATGGAATGTTGCATTGGAATTGAGAGATGGATATATAAGACGAGGCAAGGAGGAAGGAGGATTGTGATCCGATGTGAAACCCAATAGAATAATGATGATAAAAAAATATAGTGAAAAGTTTCCAAAAACAACTAAAGAGTTGAATTATGTGGATGTCTAAGTGGTTAAACTTAATTTAATTCATCATTTGGATTAATGAACCATTATTTCTTCATTTTAACAAGTATATCCAATTACAGCTAGTACTCGTGAATGTTCACAATTACGAAAGTGGTTGAAGAAAGGAATTAGTATTGGAATCGTTGAGGGTAAATAGCATAGTTAACTAATTGGTCTCAAACAATGTGTCCTCCATCCAATGCCAAAATATCATGTGATTATAGGAATTTTAATCCCTATAATTTGCATATGTATTTTCATCTCTAATTATTATAATTAGGAGATTATTATTTTGGATTCATTCGCCAATTTTTTTTTTGGTTTCTTATATTTAGAGGATAGTTGAGATTTTTGATAGGCATAGTTGAGATATGTTCTCAACCTATCCCTTGTATTTTTCTTAGATAATAGTTTGTAGGATTTAGAGAGATTTTCTCTCCTTAGTATGTTGAGTTAGTTTTCTCATGTAAATATATAAAATAAATATTCAAGCTCAACAATCATTAGTCTGATTTTTCATAATTTCCCTGTGTGTATGAACTTGGCCCATGAGTTGTTGGGTTTCCATATTATTTGGGGTGAAAGTCTAGTCATGGTGGATCGACCAGGTGTAGAATCGACTGATGAGATAAGTCAAAGAAGATGGTTACATTGAGGTCGAAGTGATCAACTAGGTAAGTTGGAAGGAAAAGTGATTAAAAAAAAATTCAAAAGGTCAAACAACAAGAGGTAGTCAAGAGGTCTATTGGAAACCAACTAAAGACTAATGAGAGGTCAACTAGTAATCCGAACAAAGTTGGATGTAACATAATCCCGATATTCGCAGGATTTGAATCCAATAATATGCATGGATCTATAACCATCTTTGGCTGCCATGATTTACGGTTTTTCATGCTATAAAGCCTATAAATACGACACATTGAAATTGTATTAAGTTTATCAATCCTTTAAGAGGATGGTTCTAGTCACATAGATGTAAACCAGCTTGGTTGAAGGGTTGGTCTTGTGTAAAGAAATAGAGTTTGATGGTGATTTTGTCTTAGGTGTAGACCAAGGTTATTCATGTAATTCTTTATTCTGAATAAATATGACAACAAGAGAGAAATACACTCAAGGAATTTTGGTCTTCCTGTTTGGGTTTCTAGGGAAAAATATGTGTACTGTGTTTGTTATTTGTTTTCTTGTTTAAATTTGGATTCTCTTTTCCTAGTGGGTTTAGTTTGGGTGTCTATTTCCTAACATGTGGTATACTATATTAAGTTAAGTCATTTTGAGTGAGATTTGAGTGAATTTTGGATCCAATCTAAACCCTAGGTCTAGTGGGAGTTGTAAGTCAGAGATCTTTAAAGTCATTCTTGAAAGAATGACAAGTTGTTTGTGGATAGAGAAAAAAAAAATCAATGGCTAGAATTTTGAGCTTTGGAAACTTAAAATTGAATATATCCTTGTATATCAAGAACACTTGGTGATGGTCTATCTAGGTACCATTCTGATAGGTATGTCAAGGGAAGAATGGGAGAAAAATGAAAGAAGAGAACACATTATGATTAGACAAAGAAGGGAACATAGTATGATTGGACCTTTTATTGTTTCTTTGGTGCTTCTAAATGTCTTAGGTGAATAATTGATCAAGAAAAATTATGGGACAAGTTGGGAATCTTGTACTAGTCGAAATCCCTAGTAAACAACTTTTTCCTTTAAAACAATTCGTGTATTTTGAGGATGAGTGACTGTAGATCAATAATTGTGCAATATTCCAGATATAAAATACTATGCAGAACAAAAATATTTTAGCAAGTGTTGGGATAAAAACAATGAGATAACCAAAACAATATCATATTAATACTAGAATAACACCAGAAAGAGAACCTTTATTAATAATATAAATGTTCACTTTCCTCTTCAAGGGGGAAACCTCCAACAGAGCATAGATCTATTAAAATAATATCCAAGAAAAAAAAATTCATGCCCTCAACTCCTATTTATACTAAATCTATCTACCAAAAGAACAATCTAGAGGAAGATCTTCTAGAAGTGGAAGCTTCTATTAGGACTTCTTACATTTGAATTATTCTTCCTTATTACTAGGCCTTATTAATATTGTCCTTTATTACATGAAAAATATATGGTTCCACCTACTTGAAGAGTTAGGGAGGTTAGGTCCCTAACATACCCTCCCCCTTAAAAAACAGCCTTGTCCTCAAGACTTGATATGAGGAAATTTTTGTAGTATGGTAGTTAGATCCTAGGTGACATCGGGTAGGGTTGTATCTTTCCAGTGTACTAACTCTTCCTTGATGGCCCACTGACAAAGATGTTTCTCACGATGGTCCACGACTGCTTGTGGTTGCAACTAGATGGAGCCTTCTTCATCCAACTCAGGGAAGTTGGTTTGAGTTTGGAACTTAGTTCCAATCACTTTCTTTAAGCATGAGACAAGAAAAACATGATGGATCTTAGAATGACTGGGAAACACTAACTGATAAGTCACCTTTCCCACATGCTTGAGAACTATATAAGGACCATAAAATTTGGGCGCCAATTTTTGACAATGTTCAGCCTTGAGTGAAGTCTTTTTATAAGGTTGCAGTCGAAGAAACACGTGGTCTCCTTCAGCAAATTGATGCTCGGAGTGACCTTGATATGCTTGTTGCTTCAAGTGATTATGATCCATGACCAAATTCTCTTTGAGGGTGTAGAGAATAGTCTCATGAACTGTAAGAGTTTGGTCAACTTCCTGGACCTTCAATACACTAGGTATGTATGAGAGAACTAAACGTGGATTTTTTCCATATACTACTTCAAAAGGAGTCATGTGAATAGTTGTATGGTAAGAAGTGTTGTACCACCATTCAACTAGTGGTAACCATTGATCCCACTAGTTTTGTATTTCAAATGCAAAACACCTCAAATATGTTTCCAAACACTTGTTTACAACTTTAGTTTGACCATCATTATAGAGATGATAGGCGGTGCTAAGATGCAATTGGGTTCCATGTAGATTGAATAGTTCTTGCCAAAAAAATTTGGTGAAAGTGGGATATCAATCAGAAACAATAGAATGAGGCATGCCATGAATATTGAAGACATGATCCATGAAAATTTGAGCCACAATGGAGGTGGTAAATGGCTATTGAAGAGAACAAAAATGGGCATACTTGGAAAGAAGATAAAATACCACCATGATGACTGACTTATTTCCTGATTTAGGCAATCCAATAATGAAATCCATAGAGATATCCCTCCAAATAGCGATTGGAATCGACAACGGTTGTAGTGTTCTAGATTATTTGATTGTTTCTCCCTTGTTGCGTTGACAAACATCGCATTCCACCACAAAAGTGTGAACATCCTATTTCATACCACTCTAGAAAAAAGAACGTTTGACCCATTTGTAGGTTTTGGTAAAACTTGAGTGCCCCACTATGGGTGCAACATGAAACACATAAAGCACCATGGATTTAAGTTGTGAATTTTTACTTAAATACAGATGGCCTTTGTAGTGAAGCTCATCATTGTGCCAAGAGTACCATAGGGAATTTGGAGAATTGGATTGCAATTGTTGGATCAAATGAAAAAATTTTGGGATCTTGTAGCCATTCCTAGCGAACAACTTGGAGACAACATGGTACAATGAAGGAGAGGGAAAAATGGACCCTTCATCTTCATATTTTCTTGAAAGTGTGTCAACAACCACCTTGTATTTCCATTTCTTGTAAATGATCTCATAATCATATCCAAACATCTTAGTCGCACCAGGGATGAAGGATGTTGCTCCATAAAATACTTGAGGCTCTGATGATCTGTCTTAATTTGGAAATGTTTCCATAATAGATAAGGACACCAGAGGTCCACTACATGTTGAATATCAAACATTTCCTTTTCATATATTGATTGGCCCAAATGTCTCTCTAACAATTATTTTCTATTAAAGGCCAAAGGTCAGCCATATTGCATAAGGACTGCTCCAATTCCTCTCCCAGAAGCATCATATTCTAGGACAAAGGTCTTTGTGAAGTCAGGAAGGGCCAGGACAAGAGTGGTGCACATATCCTCCTTCAAGGCTTGAAAGGTCGGATCAATTGCAGGAGTCCATGTGAAAGAATTCATTTTAAGGAGAGCAGTGACAAGAGCCACAATATTTCCATAATTCTTAACGAACTTGCGATAATAGCCTGTTAAGCCTAGAAAACAACACAAGATTTTGAGATTCTTGGGTGAGGCCAATCCTTCATAGATTCATTCTTCTTAGGATCCACCTTGACACCTGCCTTACCAACAATATGACCCAATTACTCTACTTTCGAGGATCCAAAATCACATTTAGATTGTTTAGGGAAAATTTGGTGTTGAGAGAGTAGATGAAGAACTCAATCCACATGAGAAAGGTGGGTTATCCAGGTTTTACTATAGAAGATAATAGTGTCAAAGAAAACTAAGACAAAATGATGGAGAAAAGGACGGAAGACATGATTCATGAGACTTTGGAAAGTGGAGGGAGAATTACACAAGACAAAGGGCATGACCAAGAACTCATAGTGGCCCTCATGAGCTCAAAATTAAGTCTTAGGGATGTCATCCTCTTTCATACATATCTGGTGATATCCAAAATTAATATCAAGTTTAATAAAGAACTAGGCACCACTAAATTCATCCAAAAGATCATCAATGACAGGAACGAGAATTTTGTCTATGATGGTGAGTTTGTTGAGGGCACAAAATTCATGACACATGCGCCAAGAGCCTTATTTATTAAGTACCGTGACCACAGGGGAAGAGTAGGGGATAGTACTAGGACGCATAATTCCTACGCCAAGAAATTCTTGAACAATTTTCTCAATTTCATTTTTTTGGGCAAAGGGATGACAATAGGGACGGACATTCGGGGGAAGGCTTCTAGGGACAAGGGGAATGGAATGATCATGAAAACCATGGGAAGGAGGAAGGCCATGGGGTGTGTAAAAAATATCTTTATGTTTGGAGAGGATGGATTGGAGGTCGGGAGGCACATAGGGTGTTGCAGTGGCGTGAATGGAATGGATTTGTGCAACAATGTTAGAATGACCTTTTTCGAGGAGCTTTTCCATGTGATGGGAACTGGTAATTTCAAGGGAAACTATTGTGATTCCTTGGAACTTATATTGTTGGCCCTCGTGGTTGAATTGCATGGTTAATTCCTTAAAATCCATGAGAATGGGGCCTAGAGTCCTTATCCATTCGACACCCAATATAATATCACAAACACCCATGTCGATAGAAAACATATGATATTTCAGGTGGCATTAACCAATTTGGAGATGTACATTTTCACAACACCCAACACATTTCATGGACCCACCTTTGGCAATAATGATTTTAAATTTGTTGACTTCTCAGATATAGCAATTGGTTTCTTGGGAAATGTGGCGATGAATAATATTATGGGTGCTTCCACTGTCAACTAGGATGATGAACTTCCTATGCTTAATGTAACCAATTAGCTTGAGGATTTGGGGAGCAGAGTGTTGGTCACTATAATTGCTTATTTAACTAAACAATCAAGTGCTACATAAATTTTCAACCCAGCGAAGTCTGTTTATTTCAAAGGTAATCACGCACTATATATGCTCAATCTCAAAAGCAACCTAGAGTTGTAGTAAAAACATATTAATCACACTTTGCCTTAAACAAACTAAAGTTCTAACTTGAATTACAGGAAATCAACCTACCTATTGCAGAGCTCAAAATTTAAAGAAATGATTAATTGAAGAATCCTAGATTACATTAAAATAACAACAAGATGCTGCAACAGGAAAGACCAACTATTTTGTAACCAGAGAACAGGACCCTATTCCCAAAGAAAGAATCTTCAACACCTATTTCTGATCATCACACTTCATGAACTCATTGCTTAACTGAGATAATTGACACACACTGAAAGCTAACTATCTCCTAACAGAGAACATGACCCTATTCCCTAAGAAGGAATCTTCAGCAACTGTTTCTGATTAGCACACTTTCATGAACTCATTAAAATAATTGACATACACTAAAGGCTAACTATCCCTAATAGAGAACAGGACCTTATTCCCGAAGCAGGAACCTTCAACACCTATCCCTGATTATCAAGCTTTCATAAATTCACCAAGCAGGATTGCTAACTAGAATGATTAACAGTTACCCAAGCATGAATCATATGAAAACAATGTAACAATCGGTAAAGCAAAGTTTCAGCAAGACAGAGTTCAATAAAGTAGTGTTTCAGCAAAACAAAATTTAATCAAGGCATGAACAGAAATAACACTAACACTCTATAAAGATAATGGGTGAATCTTGTGAAGAAGGTGGGCCCTCCCTTCTCACAAGATTCCCTTGAAACGAAAGGAACTAGAGGAAAATGCTCAGGACAATATTTTATTCGTCTGTCAATTGTGTTACATTACAATCTGAAGTGAAACACGTCCCTCTCCGTAAAATCATTTCTTAGCTAAAAAGATAATCTCTAATGATGATTTCCTCTTATTTAAAGAGGAGAATCCCTTCGATACAATTTGATCAATAAATTACAGGTGTACATCTGAGTCCTATTCTTATTCAGATCGGCTTTCTAAACTGGAATATGATATCCTAGTCTCCTGCAACAGAATGCTATTACAAGTGCTGAGTGAGGTGTTGTTGTTGCGGTCGGAGTAACAGCTTATTTATTTGTCTTCTTGTTACTGTTGTTGTATGTTGTTTCAGCATCGCAAATCGTGGGCTGTTTCAGCCACGAGATTTGCGTTCTTACTGTTTCAGCAACTTGGTCTCAGGCAGCAGCAATGGTTAATGCTAGCTCAAGGTGCGGCTGTTGTTTCAGCATCGTTGACCATGGACTGTGTGACAGCTTCTTCTATGTGAGTTGTTGTTTCAACATCGTTGACCACGGACTGTGTAACAGCTTCTTTTGTGTGAGTTGTTGTTTCATCATCGTTGACCACGAACTGTGTAACATCTTCTTCTGTATGAGTTGTTGTTTCAGCATTGTAGACCATGAAGAGTGTAACAGCTTCTTCTTTGTGAGTTGTTGTTTCAGCATCGTAGTCCATAGACTGTTTCAGCCACAGGGTGTTTCAGCAACAGGCCTCAATGCTAATATGCAGTTCGAACTGTTTCAGCACTTATACATTTCTGATCAATGGTTAAGTACGAGAGTAATGTAAAATTATATGCAAAACGAATTAAACATATAGTAAAGAGAAGAGAGTTATATACCTTTGGAAAGATAGGGTAAGGTGATAATGTGAGTTTAAATGTGAGTGAAACAAGGTGAAAAGGTAGAAAAAAGTGTGGGCAAAAACGTACATTGTATGGTCCTAACATCCCCCCCAACTTAAAATGTTGCATCTCCTCAGGCAACTTCACTCTAAGTCAGAATCTGAATACCGACCCTGAGCGTGCAAGTTACTCAAGCAGTAGCTGTGGAAGGTGATGTATGTTGGAGCTCTGAACCCTTGAACACGTTGTAACCTTTGCCAAGCTATTGTTTCGGCCTTCTTGTGCAACTTATAATGGACTTGATATTTCTCTACTGGCATCCAGAGGATAGGAAAATAAAACTGGTACCCTATCCAGCTTTCAGCACATTTCTGAACACACTTGATGTAGCTAGGTACCCTGGAGATTGCTATCTCAATATTAGTGGGGCTAAAAGGATTGTGTTCCTATCTTTTCTCAGTAGATTGTTGCCAAAACATGTTATTTGCCTATAGGGCAGCAATCTTTGTTGATTTAATGAAATGTTGACACTCCTAAAACACGGATGCCTGTAATTGTTGAATGTGTTGAGTCATCCCAGGTTTCTTTAAAAACTGAAAATACTATGTAACAAAGGTGGCAACATTTTGTGGCTCTAGCCTTATCTAGAAAAGGTGGTTATCCTCATTGTGCTTGGTAGCTAGGAAGTCATCCTGCCATATAATTTGATTGTTAAAGAAGGAGGTGAGTGCCCGAATCTGGATGTCACCGACAAGAGGGTTAAGGTTAAGTTGCATGTTCTCAAAGATGGCCTCATTATGAAAATATGCCTCACAAAGGAGGTGTTGATCCATAGCAGAGGCTTCTGCAAAGGTTTTAATAAAATCTGTTGGATTTAATACTGCATGGGGTCTGTCTTCTTTGATTGGTTTGATCTGAAACCATGTAAGTCATTCCATTAGGAACAGAGAGTAATTGCAGGATGGTTTCCTTGCAGCCAATATCTTTTGTGCCAAGTCAAATATTAGGAGCAATCTGCCTTTTAGCTCTTTATTCTGTTTCTTAAGGGCACGAGATTTCTGGCGTGTTTGCTCCAAAGCTTCCCAATTTGAGTAGATATGATTTATCCAGATTTGTGTGTGTTCTTGCAGGCTTTTGGCCTGTGTAACAGAAGACTCTCTTTTCCATTTCTATATTATTGCCTGCTCATCCCATGGCTGAGTTTGTGTTTCAGCGTTGCAAGTAATAGTATGAGGTAGGGTCTGAGTGGCTTGTTCCACAAAGGTGTGGGTATTGATCTGGCTAGGAGGGGTAGATTCATCAATAGGCAATGTTTGTACAACTTTATTAACACAAGCACGGGTTTCAGATTCGACATTTGTTGCAGGCCAGGGCTCAATCTTAATTTTGGAAGGTCCTACTGGTTCTTGTGTAATAGCAGGGTGTTCTTCTTTGACTGCAAAATTCGAAGGTGTAGGGGAAGCTCCTGGCATTGGAATTTGAGTTACTTTATATCCCGCTTGATAGTAGATGTCCCCACATTGACTGCACATGTATTCGCTACACAGATTCTCTGTTGTAGTTCCCTCTGACATGGTCGCTATGCGAGCTAGGGTGTACAAATTAAGTTCCTTCTCATAGGCTTCCTTTGCCGCAGCTAGCTCTTGCTTGTAGGCTTCCAATTCAGACTTTAGGAACTCATTTTCTTGTAAGAAAAAGGCCATTGTTGGTTCTGGTTGAGGAGTGACTGGTTCTTGTGTAGCCGTCACGGCCTCACTAGTTGGTTCTTGTGGAGCAACTGCAGGATCGACAGTTGATTCTTGTGTTTCATCTTCTTGATGTAAAGAAAGTAATGTTGCAGCTCCCTGGGCATCTGATTCATGTGTCTCAATAACAATATCAGCAGTTGGTTCTTGTGTTTCAACTGTAGTTGGTTCTTGTGTGAAAGATATGGTTGGTTCTTGTGTTTCAGCCACTAAATGGGTAGTTGGTTCTTGTGTTTCAGCTACTGGGTTTGAAACGGATGATGTCGCAACATACTGGGCATCTGGTTCTTTTGTTTCAGTGCCCGTGGGTGGAATAGGCAAAGATACCGGCATTTGGGAGGTTAGAGGTGTGCGGGGTATTAGTCGAATGGGTTGGGGGTCTAGGGCAGTGGCAGTAGTGGCTGCCCTTGTTGAGGCCCTTGTTCGTTTTCTTTGCAAAAAGGGAAGAAAGAAAGGAATTTTCTTTCATTTATGTGTGGGATTTTCCTCAATGATGGGACAGGGAAAATTGTCTGGTTCAGACTCATAACTAAGAATATGAAGGGCAGGAGTGGATGATTCTAGTAAAGTGTGGGGCGGGGTTGGTATGGTAGGGGGGTTAATTGGACTGATTGGGTCTGTAAGCGGACTATTAGGTATTTCTGGAAGGTCTTGTGGTTGTTGTTGCTAAAGATTTTTAGGAATTTCAGTGGCTTCTTGGGGATCTATAGGTGGGTTGTTTAGTGGAGGGTTTTGTTGGGAAAAACCCTTTTGGATAAGCAGTTGAATGAGATGGTGATGGGTGAGTGAAAGGGAGGGATCTTTAGCCTTTTTACAGTAGTGCGACATATTTTTAAGACAACCGAGAAAATAATAAGGAATGTTCACCAATCTATTATGCCATAAATGAGACAACAAGACAAAATCGTGCTAGTAGACTACCTGGTACCGGCCTTCATAGGTAAGGTAGTGTTTGATGAATTTTGCAACTTCTGGCCATGGAGGCAGAAACTAGTTGAGTCATACACCCCATCCTTTAGGTTCAATTTGTTCCCCTGGCAAGAGGAAATCCTGCTGGGAATTCAAGATGATATGTTTGCGGCTGAACAAGTGAAGGCCATTGGTAGGGAGACCCGAAACCTGTGCTATATCCTCTTCTATAACTGAAATCTGAACCCCTTGAACAATGGAATGGTCTTCCTAGAGATTTTGAGCAAATTGGAGAACCTGTTGTTGATCATACCCCTGGAGTCTCTGAAAATAATCGAGCCATCCTGCCTGCAGAAAAGTTTGATAGGCTTCTGGATACAGTTCTAACAGGGTTGTCGTGGCGGGTTCGTAATGTAAAACAGAGCCTCCCATAGCTAACATCTCAGTAAAATACACCGTTAAAGAGTCGAGTAACAACTTCTGTGCAGAGTGAGTTTTTGGAGTGAAGGCATGAAAATGGTGGTGAAACAAACGAAAGGATGGTAAATAGGAATGGCGGTGGTTAATTCGTGTGAAAAAGTTCGATATTTCCTCCCCCCCTTTTAAGTGTGGCTAATAATGATTTTACATGAGTGGTAATGATGAATTGGAATCTTCTCATTAACTATAGCTTAATTGTATTTACATAAAATTTACATACCTCACCTTTACCTTTTGATTCGTACTTCAAACAAAATATAGAGCCTGTCCATAATAGTTCTGTAGTGGCCGTGGCGGAGAATTTTTGATTTGTTAGATGAATTGTATCAAGGATTTGTTGACTGGAAGGACAAAATGTAGTATGAGAGCGCAAAAGCTTATTGACAGAGAACGCTGAAAAGTTGGTGTTTCAGCAACAGAAAGAAGGGCGAAACAATTGTTGAATGGTGTTGTTTCGTCAATGGAAAATTGTGAAGAATTGTTGGAAAGTGGTGTTTTGGTAATGGGAAAATGGTGAGAAGTTGCTGACAATGGTGTTTCAGCAAAGGGGAAAATGGTGAAAGGTTGCTGACAGTGGTGTTTCAGCAATGGGAAAAAGTCAAAAAGTTGTTGAACAGTGGTGTTTCAACAATGAAGGAAGAGCAAAGAGTTGATGAACAGTGGTGTTTCAGCAATGGGAAATCTTGCCTCTTCTTGAAGTAGGATCATCCTTTCTTAGTTGGCCTGTGCTTTGATCGGAAATCTCACAAAAATCGATTGTAACATGGTATTTCTTGACAGGGATTATTAGTAAACGAAATCTAATCTAATACTAAAGAAATTAGCTTAAAAAGAATTAATTGCAATGAGGGGTAGGAGCCCCCTCTAAAAAAAGGTAATGAGAGTCTTCCACACATGTGGCCTTAAAATCTTCTTTGGAAATAGAGAATTGGTACATCTAGAGCCGATGACCATTTACAAGTAACGATGTTTTAGAGTCATCGATTGTGAGGATCCTTACTGTTCCATTGGGGAAAACAGTGTCTACTTCGTAAGGTCCAAGCCATCTTGTACATAGTTTCCCTTGAAATTCTTTGAACCGAGAGTCATACAGTAGGGCCCAATTACCTTTTTGGAACTACTTATGCTTGATAGTTTTGTCATGCCATTTTGATCTTTGTTGTTGAATCATTGTTGTATGATGAATGGCATCTAGTCTTTTTTCATCCAATTCATTAAGCTGCTGCAACCTGGTTGTCTGTGCATTGGTCAAATCAAGGTTGACAGCTAAAGCAGTCCTTAAGGTTTTGATTTCAAATTCCACAGGAAAGACAACACTCTTTCCATAGACTAATTCATAGGGAGAGAATCTTGTAGTATTTCTCCAGGTAGTTCTGTAGGCCCATAATGCTTCAGGGAGCCTGTGAGACCAGTCCTTTATGTTTTCCTTCATTGTTTTTGTGAGAATGTCTTATATTACTTTATTTGTTCTTTCCACCTGTCCATTGGCTTGGGGGTGGTATGTTGTAGTCATTCTATGTTGAATATGATATTTTTGAAGGGTGGATTTAAAACCATGAGAAGTGAAAGGAGGTCCTCCATCTATAACTAATTCTCTTAGCACTCCAAATCTGATGAAGATGACTTCAAATAAGAAATCTATAACTGCTTCTTCAGTTTCTCTATGGAGTTCTTTAGCTTCCACCCATTTGGTCATATAGTCTGTGCAGGCCACTATGTAAACTTTTTGATTGGATGGGGGGTTAATGGGTCCTACAAAGTCTAAGGCCCATATTTCAAATGGTTCAAGTACTATCTGGGGGTTTAATGGAATTTCATCTCTATGATTAGGTTGGCCCACTCTTTGGCAGCTATCACAGGCCCGGACATATTTCTTTGCATCTTTGAAAAGTGAGGGCCAATAGTACCCCATCCTG